>CAAKHD010006883.1:0-34756 GCA_901007705.1 Fistularia tabacaria | reverse complement strand
CAATCTCACTCACTGACACAATATTTTTTTCCATCAAGCTTTTAGATTTCAAATATCCTGAATAAAAAGGGGTAACAACAATTGAGGATTCATAGCAGAACAACAGTTGGATCTTTTCTTATAGGGATTCAGCCGGTGTACCGCAGTGATGGTAAGTTTTCAATCAAATTTATCATTCTGATAGTATGCATGACCTTTCCTTCTTAGGTTTAGTCTACAATTGCAAAAGTCACTATCTGTAAATCATTTTTTTTGCTAACAGTAGAGGATTTCATCCTTGTAGTCAAAGCTTACAGGTCTTGCGCTGAAGTGCTTCTCTCTGTGCTGCAGTGTTCAAAACATAAACCAATCAGGCTGTTTGCCCGGTCTACAGCCGTTGACGATTATTATAACATGGTACATGTTAAGACATCCCGAAGCCCTTCATCTCGATCATTCTATGTTAAAGAATGACAAAAAGAATCATTTCGTGAATCAACCTACAAATTTGTATTGTAATTAAGAGGGAGTAGTGTACTATCAACTCAATCTGATTGTCGATACTACCATCTACCACTAATACCATGATTTTTAATCCAAATACAATCATGTGTCATTATTATAATCATTCAAGAAAAATATTGCCAATGCATAAGGTATTGTCTTCATGTTCTACCTGCAACTTTAGGCTTTTATACTTTGGAGTTACAAAGCATGCATACCAAACCACTTTAATAAAAGTGTTGCTGTTTTCCAATTCAAGCAAATGACAATTTATTTGACACATTTTCCATTGCCTAGCATCTGTCAATATTTTTAATTTGGAACTGTCATTACAATTGGTAAGAGTGGTCAAGTATGGCTATCAGCTGATTCCCTTTGACATTTGGGTCTTGTAGCTCATCTATGAGCACGCATGCACATACACACACACACACACACACACACACACACACACACATCCCCAGCTGAAACTTATAAGCAAAACTGGTTCACTGGCCGAATCCGCTGCATTAGAATGGAGTTCTGCCAGATGACACACTCCTTTTATCTTAAAGTAAGAAAATTCAGCCATACTAGACATGCAGGTATTTGACTAAATGGCTAGAAGGTTATAATGAGCTTGAACGTCATCCTTGACTCCATGTCAACGTTTGCATCAAACACTATAGGATTCCTCAAGGTGTAAGAGATCTGAGGACACTGACGTTTTTAACAAGCTTAGATATTAGAATTCCTCAAAAGTGGTTTCCTAACGGGAAATACTTGATCTTATTAAAGACTCTTAATTTTTTAGGAACAGCAGTGACAATGGTTCATAGCTTGTGCATACAGCCTATGAAAACATAATTTAATTTCATTGTCAAGTTGGCCAAAACCTGATATCAATTGGTATTTGGGATTAAAAAGCCTGGGCGGCAGCAAAACACCTATCTAGAGACATTAGATTGCACTGACCGTGGGCCACAAGTAAATTATTGATTGTGATGTCCACATAACATCATCTTGGAAATTGTGAGACATCAGGTGGCTGAAATAAATTTCCCAGATAATTGCAGGGAGTAATCTGGGGTGCACTAAGATCAGGTGAGAGCAATTGCATTGTTTTACCATTCTGACAACCTATATTTTTAATGTTCGATCTTAGTAATGGTTTAATGCAGGTATAAATACAGCCTAGACAGTGGGGATGGATGATGTGGTCCAATAGGCCAACCTATTTGCAAGTCATTGAAGAGATACTGTCCCCACATTGAAACAAGTCATTTGATGTAACATATAAAGCACTCATGTTGTGCAAGTTCAGAGCACAACTTCAATTCCCATTCCATAAGCCTTCAGGTCTCCATACTGAATGCAATGGGATCTTGATTTCCAGTCACAATATGGATTCTTGGATGAACTGCATATTTTGTAAAAGTGCCACACATTTTGAAATTTACTTCTGAAAGCATAAAAAAATACAAATTAGCAGGACCAAGTCAATTGTTGTTCAGTCAAAATATTTCCCATTTTGGACACATCAGTATCCATGCTGGACGATTGGTACAATATGAACATTTTGGCAGGGGTAGAGATAACCGCTGGACTATTTTAGAAATGGTGGCATTTAAGAGATTTTTTTTTTCTCCCCCTCAGCACAACTTGTTCCAACTCCATGAAATACTCTCCAAGAATTCGGTCACTCTGTCAGACAGCAGCACAGACTGACTTCACACAGCACACTATGCAGAAACCAAATAGTGGGCTCTGTCCACAATGTGCTTTCAGCCAGTTGCTGAAAAGTAGCTTGCGGCAGTATACCAGTTGACAATTTCTGACTGAAGCAAACTGTGGAACGCTGTCCGAATAACATGCAAAACCTTTTACAGGATTTATAGCCAAGTGGAAACAGTTGAATGTATTCAAAGGAGACAGTGTTTAAGTGTATGGCACACATTTTAAAGTTCAGATTTTGATTTTTCTATAGTCACTGTAAAATTGTTCACATTCTGCAACTATTTAATTAAACTAATTCTGAAGTCTTCATTCTGAGATATATGAATATATTCTGAGTCTGTCCCTAACCTAGCTAGTTAAAGGCCAAACAATGAAAACATGTGGTGAAAAAAAAACGGTGCTGTAAAGCAACACTGTGACACCCTTACCAATTCTTACTTTAACATAGCCCTGTCCCTGACAACTTTACAATCAGTGAAGTAGCCAACATTATCAAGCAAACCAGTAGAAGCACAAGGTATCACATGGAAATCCTGAATTATTTCCCATTCATATGTCACAAAGCAGACTCTGCAGCAATTGAGCAAGTCCATCTAATATATGCAGATTTGTCAATGCTAAGCAGATTTAGTTGAGATGCAATGCTGGAAAGTGAATGAACAACGCCACCATCTAACAAACTTATATTTTTTGTTAAATATTGTCAAAATGGCAGAATCTGTTACTTCTGACACTGCATGAAGCAGGTTTAATACATTACATGAAGTCGCCAATGGCTATCGTTAGGAGTCACTCAAATACCTGAGTTGTCAGAGATACTGACTTCCTGGTCATTTAGCTTACTGCTGCCCTGTTCTAACACTTAGTTGTTGTCAATGAAAGTGTTTCTGACAAGTATAGTTTGCCACTTTGTTCGTGGTGATTATGCGCCTTTATTAAGTTTGTCCAACATAACCAAATGCAATATTACGCATTTAGAAACTCTCATTCTAAATGTTAACCCTTTATCTGTAGTTTAGAAAGAAAAAGATGGAATCCCTTATTCGAAAATATGTTTCTGAAACAGCCTAATACACCCATCCCTCTCTGACAACTATCCACTAAGGATAAATGGAAAACTGAAAATTAAAACTTATGCATAAATGAATTAATTATATTTTACATTTGTTAGTGGCCAGAGTACAGTAAGCATATTTAAAGGAACATCAAGTATACTTTAATGGTGAAGATCGTGTGTGCACACATATACAAGGCAGATGACAAGAAAAACATGAAAAACTGAATATGAATATATTGCCAATTCATTAACAGAATAAATAATCAGAATTTCTCACAATATCAAATAATCCCTTTTAACGAATCCGGAATTAGTTGGAACCTACAAATTAGTAACAAAAGCTGTTGTTACAAAATTTTTTCTCCCCTCAATTAAAATAAAAAAAATAATTTTAGAGGCAAATTCTGCAAAGAACCCAAGAGAGTTGGATAACTAAAAGCATCAGGAACATGACTTCTAGATAGAGCGTTTCAGCAATAAATGACTTCTACACCGCAGATCTTTGGTTGAACGTGTATTGATAACTCAGCAGTTGAGTTTACTCAGATACAGGGTAGGGCTGACATCCTGCGAACTTTGTTCTGGCTTCAGTCGTTGGACTTCAGTTGACTGACTTAATTGGCTTTTTAAGAAGTACTGATTAATGTAAGGTCACTGGTCTTGCTCCTTGCATCAATCTGCTTTTCTTACCCCTGTGTATTTATTTCTCAAGCGCAGCATGCTCTTATATCAACAGTAAATGAACGGTAACAACACTGGTACTAGAAAAAGCCATTCATTTCATTTTAGCCCATTCACTCATACAGTGAATGGGCTAAGAGGCTAGTAGGTTAATGGGTTGCATTTTATTATATTGAAACACTTTCTCAAAAACTTCTCAGTTAAAACAAAATTTGAAAAACTCTTTAAAATGCACCTTCGTAAAGCAGATACCATCAGCCCCTGACAATGGCCTAAGCAATTTCAATTGCAGATAGGCAGATGACATACAACAAGGTTATTCATTCTCTGTACCACTTATCATGCACTCGGGGTCGGAGCCAGTCCCGGCTGTCATTGGGTGAGAGGGGCAGTGTACACCCTAGGACCATTCGCCCTATATATAGATATATAGATAGATAGATTTAGATAGATAGATAGATATAGAGATAGAGAGATAGAGAGATAGAGAGATAGATAGATATATATATATATATAGAGAGAGAGAGAGATAGATAGATAGATACACATTGCCACACAGACACACACACATATATACGTACGTACATACATACATACATACATGCAGATAGATTCTAGGTCAAATAGCTGGGCGAAGCATTCATTTAATCCAATCCGCTGCATGTTTTTGGATTGTGGGAAAACCAACGGACCCCCTGTTGGAATCCAACCAACCTTCTTGTTGTGATCCTGAAGCGCTAACCACTACGCTACTGTGACACCCCCAAAACAAGATCAATTAACAGCAAATACAATTTGAAAACTAATGAAAAACCAAGTTAATTAGTTTAGTTAGGACACTTAATCATGGTTCATGTTATTTTCTTGCAACCACCTTCAAGAAATTTTGTGATAATCCAGTCAGGGATACCACAAAAGCACACATAAACTAAGAGCTTCATCCATTTAAAACTGCTGATGCAAGTCTCCATATTGATTATGCTATAAATTCATCTCATAAAAGAACAGTTATTGAATTTGAAAAAGTCCATGTAAAAAGGATGAAACTAAAACAATCAAAAAACAAACAACTGCTTTTAAATGTTGAAAACCACACTATAAAGATTAAAGAAGTCTAAAATGTAATTGTGCAAGTGAATCAGCATTGAAACATCAAAACAGGAGCTCTTAATTGGAACATGAGATATCACAGCAAAGATAAGGTTTCCAGGACATTTTTGCTTTGCTCTCGTTTTCCTCACGCTCTCTTCTTCTGGACGACTGACCACCTATTTCCTAAGTTGTCCTGGAAAATAGACTAATTCGAATGACATTATGAATTTGTCTTGTGGGTTTCTGAAAAAGATCACATTGACCTTAAAACAATTTAATTGCAAGAGAGGACTATTTAACATTGGCCATGTCTACATTAACAGGAATGGAATTACATACTCCCAAGGGCAAAATAAACAGCCTCTTGGGATTAAAATGAAAACTGAAAAGTTAAATTAGCAGTGACGTATTATACAATGTGCGTTTTGCTATAAAAAGGGGGGCAGTAGTTTTAAAAGAACATTTAATCTACCCACGTAACAAGAAAAATAAAACAGATCATAGCTTGGTTAGAACATGTAGTCCAAATGATTTATTTGGTAAATTCTTGTCTTTTCAGGTGTATCTCAGAGAAGCCTTTCAAAAAGTGCTGTATTTTAACACCAAAAGATCAAGGACCAGGTCTGGGAACTGTTGCCTGACAGGCTTTTACTGACAGACCAGTGTTTTATGGAGGCTGTAAATATACGAAAAGCCTAGGGGACACTAAATCTTTTTCCTGTTGCACTGTAAGGAGTGTAATTTGTTTTAATTATGCATTTAGATTGGATTAAGTCTAGATTAATTGAACATATTCACACTGGTCTTGCAAGAGATTTACCCACTTTGAATATTGTATATTTTCTGAGGATTAACAGAGCGCCCATCTTTGGTCCATGCCCCTACATCTGATAATCCAATGTATCAGGACCACACTTTTTCTCATTGATTAGCTAAGATTTCTATCCATATGTATTCCCAAAATGAGACTGTCTTTTAATGTGACAAGAAGGATTCGGTAACATTTATCAAAAAAGAAACAAAACCTCCCTCCAACTTCATATGTGGCATGTTTGTTAAAACATCCCAACACATGAATTCAGGAGCTGTTCTCTTTCTACAGCACATCATGTTCAAAGCAAAACTATTCGCACCAATGATATAACTACACTTGTCTTATAGCAAAGCAATAGCAAGTTACAAGAAATTCTCTCAAACTTTAGAAAAAGAAAAAAAGCAAGCCATTGACGACAAAATATAGCCAAAAAGATTAAAAGGGGAGGCATTGAATGAAAAAGTAAACTAAAAGACTGATTCAGCAAGAAAAAGAAGTGTGAGAAAGCTGCCCAAGATTGCAGACCAAGTAACTTTATTGGGACGGACAGATAAAACCCACTCATGAGAAGAGGAAGGGGTCCTTGTCCTTCATCCAGGTCCAGATGATAATGTATCACCTCAACTTGAAGGAATTTAAATGTCAGTAGCTTAATACGTCAAAGCAACCTTGCATCACTCCATCCTGTTAAACAAAACATGGACAGATGCTAAGAACTAGAGATGCATTATTAATAAAAAGTGGCAGAAATAGTTACACTCAACACATGACATGTCAAACTGTCACGACAATATGGAATAACAGAGGTCATTCTATATGGCAGGGCTAAAGCAACATTAACCCCAACTGCCTCTATCCATCATCGACTGAGCTGTCAAGCTCTTGTCTAGTAAAATGATCATCACAAAACTGTACTCCACTTCCAGGAATGAAGACAAATGGAAGGACGATCACCAATCCTAAAACAACTATTGCATATGCATAGAAATGGCTCGTCCCCCTCCTCTTCCATCTTGTACTTATGACACCACAAATAATCAACTTGTCCTGTCCTGGCCTTTAGATGGGTAATTAAAAATGATAGGTAAGTATTTATAATGTATCTGGGGGTTAGCCACCTGTCATCACCAGTAAATAAGTCCGTCAAATTAGAAATACACAACATTGGTTTATCATCTTCTGTGTAGCAAGACAATTTGAGGTGGTAGGAGGGATGGAATAGAAAAAGGATACGTTCATGGTTCCATCTCACAGTCTCATATTTAATTTTAACCTCACAAGCTTTCACGGGAGTAGAACACTGCACACCACATAAAGTGTACAGAAAATTTTAAATGTATGTATTTTCAGATTAGATGTTTCACAATGTAATCTAAGCATTTCGGAAAATAAATGTCACCTAACTGGCACCTGAAAAACACTGATCAGCAAAATGAGAAGGAGAAGATAGGAGCACGTGACCACCTCCCCCAGAGAGCAAGAGCCAATCTTCATTACAAGGTAACAACAGCAGCCTAGATAAAGAACGAAAGTGTGTCTGACGGGATGTTGAGGCTTGCAGTTCTACTGTGACATCCTTCACACTTTGACCTCATTATTCTGATACTTACAAATTAACCATACCACCATCTTCCTTCCTTCCATTTGACTTGATTTGCCCTGATTTCTTCACCGGCAATTCCATGAGAGTTCCTAGTTCATGACCACGACTGTCAGGACGATACACTAAAAGATTTTTTGCCCGATTCTACCAACAATTCAGCCTGGCAGAGTAGGCAACAGTCAGTGCTCATTGGGGACAGTTGGTGTGACTCGTCGGCACAGAAATCGGTTTCGTGTGTGAGGGGTAAAGACATCAATCAGCAAGTGTGTAAGGGGAATAAGTGACCCCACTTCAGTCGCAGTCAATCAAACTGGTCTGAATTTTTGAGCTCTCTGGACACAATCAGGGTGTAGGTGCTGATTATTGACCCGACCGCAAGCACATGTTGCTGCCTGCTAATTACAAAGAGTACGTTGGACAAAAGCAAAGGAAATAGTGTCAGAAGGTGCGAACGACAGTGTCAGAAGACAAACAGCAGCAGCATGTTTGTTTGTTTACCCTCTAAATTGCCACTCTCGCAGAGATGGTCACTCTCGCCAGAGTTTGCACGACAGTTTGATATGTTCAGTGGGTTTGACGAATCTTGTAGCCTGGAATCAGTCATCATACGCAGTCAATCCCAAATATTTGAGCAGTCAAAAAACCTAACCAGTCAGTCAGTGTGTACTGCCTGTGAAAGTTGTGTAGTGAGTCCCCAGCTTAATTTGACATTGAGCAGACACAGAGCGGAGGACTGAGCATTACTCAAATGCTGTAACTGTTATTTAATGTCTAGAATTATCCAGGTATTCTTTAAATACTATTTTGCGCTGTCTTCAAAGAATATAGGACGGTAGAGCAGCAAAAAGTTACTTACATTGCCCATGTACTCGGACAGCAGGTCCTGAAGTGCCTGGCGCACAGAATTGCATTCGGCCACAATACGCTCCCTGCGGTCATCCCTTGTGCAGGAGGAGTCGGCCATGAGGGCAGCACCACTGATAATGCTCTCAAGACGCTCCTCCAGGGAGGGGCGGAAGCGCTCCTCACTAAAGGCCAAGGGGTCCACGATGATTTGCTTCTGCAAGGGAAGAGTCAAAGGGGAAATTACAGATTCAAAATTCAATACGTTTTTATGGTCAACAGATCCCTCCCGAAGTTAAACGAAATCTGACAAAAATGGCTGGAACTAACTTGACACATTGACAGGCAAATGGGAAAATTAACTGCTTGGGTGGACAATGGCCATCAAATCAACTGGGCATCACAAAAACAGCAAAATGGCATCTCTGAGTTTTGAGAAATCTTGAATTAAACGTATCCGGAACATAAACCTTTACGTTATATTATATTTAAATTCCATGTAATATGGAACAAAAGATGAAACTAATTATTTTACAATAGTTCAAAAAGTAGAATCATTTCCAGAGTGAAAAATATTCTAAAGTTGATTGAACATTGTTACGCGCATAAAAAAAAAAACAACAACTAGCAATTATACCAGTTCTCTTTTTTTGCATTACTTCCAAAAGCTTCTACTTTAGTTTCATTCATGGATAATTTAGTAGAATGTTAGTATCAGAGTTCTTTTCCCACATGCTCGAGATTCAAAGTGTCTGGAGATTATGTAAATGAGATGTTTGTTGAAGCAAAAACTAAGTAGTCCTATCCATTGTAGGGGATGCCAAATTACTACAACTTCCAAGTTAAATATTAGGAAAATAAACTGTCAAGAGAACAAATCGAAAATTTTCACTGAGTTAAGTACAATTTGTTAACCGATCATTTCCATACATTTACCAATCATATATTTTAAATGCCCTCTTGCACTGGAGAGGACATTCAAAATATATGATAGGATGGATTATGAGCCTGATATATAGATACCATCTTTTTTCAGAACTACAATGAGCCATACCTCACGGTCTTATCTGTAGGGTGTGTGAGTGTTCGAGGTTGGGGGAGAACAGAAACATCTCTGATTTCACAAGAGGTATGTCTACTGAGGGAGGCAACTCGTTAACATGCTGGAGAGACACCGCAGAGGGTTTAGGTATCACTGACACTTGTGGCAGCTGAAAGAAAGCCAACTACCTCTAAGACAAGCAACATGTGCTTATTTAGACGTGCAGAAATTATTCACCAATTCCGTTATTAGGATTGTAGTTTATCAGGCAGGCCACCCACTATCGCAGCCGCATCCAGCCCCCTTTATTCTATCTCATCTGACCTCCCCTGCTTGCGTGTCATATTTCCATGGCAACAGAAGCATGAGAGACACGGAGGAGGAAACAGACATATTCGGGATTCGGGGGCTGAGTGATTTGATCATTTTTCCTTGCACTTGAAATTAGCCTTCCAATGAGCTTGCCAAGGCTCTCACATACAAATAATTTTTGACTGTCAATGGGTGAAGTATGTCATTTCAATATGTGGCATATCACTGCGATTTAAGGAAAATGTTTTTGCTTCAATTATTTTAAACATAAGATTTCAAGACTGTAATTCAATTGGCCTGGGTGAGACGGAAAAGGTCCATTCTTTAAAGGGTTGAAGAATTGTGGTTGATATAATTGACATTTCAACCACGACGGGTACCAATGTCACTATACGAAATTTGTTTTCTAACCATAATTTAATATGTACAACTAAACTTTGTGAGAGGAATAGTGCAAATAACTCAAACAGGTAACAATAATCATATTAAAACAGTGATACACTACACCCGCAAACGTCAAACTTTATACAGCACCTTTGTTAAATGCTTAATTCAAATGATCAATTGTGGTCTACAGCAGTAACTGAAATGTAGACTATTATATTTGTAATCTGTAACATTTGGTCCAAAAAATAGGGTGTGGGTGCTAAAGACAGAAAGTGTTCGTAATACTTGGAATAGTGTAGCAACCCTCTCTGTCAGAGTTCATTTTCATTCTAACAACCAATTACAATTTTAAGACACCTGGCTGAGCTTACTCGGCTTAGGTGACAGATTACAAAGTTTTTTCACCACTAACATCATTATCTTCAGTGCTCCATAATATAGCAGCACCGCTGTGAAGTGGAAACAAATCAAGGCATGCATCAAAATTGCTTGATCTGGTGGAAAATGGTAAAAACAATCATTCTGAAGGCAGCAGTCAAGATTTTTTTTTTATCTGAGATATTGCTGTTAATAGTTTTCATAGTGTCTCTGAAAGTTCCAGATAAAAACTGTGTATTCAATGAAGTGCAAATTTAAAAATAAAAAAAACAAGATACTGCCGAGCTTATATTTGCTATGATGTTTAGTATGAAAACGCATATGGTCACATTGATGCAGGAAAAATACCCAAGAACCTATTTGTACAACTATTGAGTTTGCTCAAGAATTCTTTTTGATTTGGGGATTTTTACTCAACTTTATGATAAAAGGGCAATGACAAGGTGATGCTGAGACTGCCTTCAGTCTCACAGTTAGCGATCCATTGACACAGACCAGACACAGGTGTCATTGGATTCTGTCACTGTTGGCTCTCAAAAATGTTTCAACATATTAAAACTTCCATTTAATGCTGTTCAAAGACACCCCGAATAAGAGAATAAATCGATGTAAAAAACGGAGACAAAACTACCAGGTAACCCCAGTACTTCGCTCAAATGACTGTTAAATGTCAAGTTTGTCATATCGCCATGGGCATGGACACCTCAAGCTTGCAGATTGCATCAATCCTATGGGTAATCTATTAATCTATGACGAAATAAATAGCACAGTGTCAGTGCAAGTTCAATACCAAGTTAAGCACTGATAATGATTGAATGAGTGAAAAGCCTCTATTCGCAAAATGATGGAGGAAACAGAAACAGGTTGTACTTAAAGGCAAACACCATACTCTTGTACATGCACAAGACTGATGATGATTAACTGACATGAGCAAGATTAAGTCGAAATGAGGTTCTAGATGTCAGTTTAGATTAATTCTCTTCGAATTGCCCAACCCCACACAAATTCAAGCCAAGTGGCCATGTTTTGCTCGAGGAGTTAGTCTGCCATCAGGCTGGCCTGAATTCCATCACCACACACTGAAAAACCAAATGAAGTGTGTGGATGGTTCTCTCTTTAAAGCCGGATGAGAAATGTGCTTATTCATAAAATGTCAACATTTTCAAAACACATAAACACCCAAATTAGGCCAAAAAACAATTTCTAAAATTAAGTTAAATTTCTAAGCCCTCACAGCGATCTGCATTTCAGGTCTCTTTCTCTGCCACAAGCAAGTGGTAGAGTTTTTGGTAAAAGTTCAATTTTTTTGTGTCCTCCCCCTACCTCCAAAGTTTAGGAAGGTTGTTCAGAAATAATGCTTAGTTTTTACAACCCCATAAAATATTATGTAGGAACTCTAAATGGGTTAATATTCTTATATTTTTAACTACGTGTTTAAATCGTATTTTACTCCCGCCCACTCCACAGTAGTATTGGATTATGCAAAATTAATGAAAATCAATCATTATCAGGATCCATTAAATACATTTTCTCCTCTATGCCAATAACATAAAGACAGGAGTAAATCAAGAGATGAGGTAATCCTGAGTCACTAACATATTCAATGTACCTTGAAGCCATGTCCCAGTTTGTGCAGTTTCTGTTGCTCATCCTGATTCCGCCTCAAACCGAGGCCTAACTATAACTGCTCTGAACAAGCCATCTATGTTGAACACAGCAGTGGGAAATTATGTTTTTTTTTTTCTTTTTCTGTTTGTTTTATTTGAGAAAGGCTAACAAGTCTGATGAAGTATGGCCCGAGCCTCATCGTTTTTGATACCTGAAAGCGTAGCAGAGCACAGATGAAAAATGAGCTGCGACTTGGTCACTGAGTAAACTTACATCAAAATTGTTGAGGGCGTAGGCCAGCTCTCCACCCCCTGCTGGCTGATTGAGGGCTGAATCTTCAGTGGCAGTGGCCTGGGCAGCATTGGAGATGCCAGAGACAGCATGTTGCAGCTGCTTGTAGATCAGGTCACGGTTAGCCTTGTAAGCGGCCACGTCAGGATGCTGCAGGCAGGCACGGGATGCTGTATACAACATGGGGATGTTCCTCTGCAGGACCCCACGTGCAGCAGCCATTTGGTCCTTATGGTGGACATCTTTTAATTCCTGGTAAGTGAAATCAAAAGAAAAACTAAAGATTGGAAAGAAAGTGGAGTTATGGGGTGAAAGAGGGGCTGCTTTAACAGGGTGAAATGTAAATTTACTTTCTATTTGAAATGGGCCTGTCATGCACTTATGGCAATACTAAGTGTGACACAGTTTGTTCTGGATGACCCAGATTTATTTTTGTTCCCTGCGGTCACAAAACAGTTAGAACCAGGCCATTATAATATGCCTTTGAAATGCAATGCATTGCTATTCAGACTTCAGCATTATTTTTCAATTACATCATAGAGTAAAAGCCTCTCCTCAAAATGGAACACTCCCTGGGCTCCCCCCTCCCCAACTACAGCTTTAGGCATTCCAAGGGAAAGTGCCATTAATTCTTGAATTCAAACTGGTTTGATGGCACGGCAACTTAACTTTGAGTTTGCTTTTTTCCCCCTAACTTATTTTGCCATTTTGTTCTGATTTTTGACCATTAAAAACTAACTTCTAAGAAACAATCGGCCAAATTAGATATCCTAATGCTAACTATGATTTTGGACTAAAAACCTAACTGTTTTATTGATGGGAAGATGCCAAATTACACATACATAATTTCAATAAACAGAAATATTGAAAATTTAGATTGCATGGGAATTTGAAAGTTTTTACTTTTCTTGAAATTGACCTTTTGGAATCCCAGTGTACAGGTGTCGTGTTGGCTGGAAAGTCCTAACGTACCTTTAAGTTTCTATGTTTCATTGTAATTGTATTGTGCTGACCAAAAGATGGATCTGCTGAAAATTTGGCTATGAAGCTGAGACTAGAGCACCGAGCTTGGTCATACAACATGAGGTCGTTCTGAATGCCAAGCTGTAGCTGGCCCATATCAACCACAAATAGCAACTACGCTAGCTTTATTCACTTACAACCAATAGACCATAAGCATCTCCCAAGAACATCTTTTAAAAACCTATTAATCTATTATGCATTTCAGCATGCATTTTTTATATATTCGTTGTGGAGAAATCAAATTCTGTTGCCTAACTAGTTCTCTAGTCTCACTTCTCCAACTACGTAACATTTGTTTATTGGACTAAAATGACTATCTAAATATTGAGCCACAGCAGCTATTATTATCCTTCGGTCACACTTAATATTTGCACTGTCTTGATATGGAAGAAGAGCAAGCTTCCTCATCACTGGTTGACAATAAATAAATTTAAAACAAAGAAATTCCCTGACAACTGTTCAGGTAGTTATGTTTTATTAATAATTTCCTTGTGACCGTGGAAATACATTTATTTATTTTTTAATTTATAAAAAATATATATTTTTTATTATTATTTCTTTTAAATCAACAAATAAAAAATGCTCCATGATGTCAGGCAGCACTACAAACTGTCCCCTTAAAATGGCTTGTTTAACATAACTACCTTGTCATAAACTTTAACAGTCTAAATTCCAGTGCAGCATGGCACATGACTGACCCCATCATAAATAAATCATCCACAAAATTCATATTCTCTGTAATCTAAACTTTTCGGCGGTTACATTACCTGCTGTCTCTTAGCAGCCATTATATTCAGCTTGTCCACTTCTGGTTTCAAGGCCTTGTATTGGATACCCAGGTCCTGCTCTGTTCCTGCATTGCGCACTTTCATCAGATTGTCTTCCACCTGATCCAGGTAAATAGGAAAGGTTAGGAAAGGTAATGTTTTAAAGGGTTTTTCAAGGGTAGAATCACAATATCATAAATCCATGTACTCCGAACTTGCTGATGATGCTCTTGTTTCACCTGAGTGTAAATGTTAAGATTTCAAAATGCAATGTTAATCCCCAAATCCTCAAACCAAATGCACCAATTCAGTGAGGATTTGAACTACCTGTGTGAAACAGAGCTTTTACAGTCCATGAAGTCATGCGTATGATTGCAAGTTAAAGGTCAGGCTGAATGGATGGCCAGTCAGGGTTTCTTGGAAAGCTGAAGGACAGGACAGCAGATCCAATGTAGAAAGTAATTGGCAGTCCTTCGGACGAAGGGTGCAGATTTCCCCTAAGCTTAAGAATTAAATCTTTACACAGAATTTTGGTTTAGAACTGCTCGTGTCCTAAACAATCCTTATACTAGGATACATATTTCTCTCATATTCTGATTATCACGGCGACGTACAGTATGTGCTTGCTATGCCCGATTTTCCACCATGGCAGCCTCCTGCAAGCATGCGCTTCGGGAAATGATGTGTATTTCCCTAATTTATGTGCGCTCCTTATACTTCAGCTTTCATTGTGACTCACAGTGTGCCTAAAGTGTGTCATTTTCATGCAGTTACACTTCTTCTCTTTCATTGTGTGTGTGTGAACATATTCAGTATGTGTAAGGCATTGAGCAGAGCAGTGATTATTAACAAAGCAACACATCATTTCCTACCTGTATTAGCCTGAGTTAATCAAAAGATCGGCGAATGCAGACGAAAAATATGGGCGAGAGGCAAAATTGTTGAATAAGTAAAATGTGGAGCTTTTCCCTTTTTTGGAAATGATAAATCAACCGTGGATCACTGTCAATGTGCAGTCGATGTAAAAATTACGATACAGAAGAATGACACACATTAATTAACCGTTGGGAAATCATGATTTTCACACAACCAAAAAGAGCAACTTAGAATTTCCAAATAAGGAAGATTACAGGTTGGTATAACATGTTAATGCGATTCGTGGTGTGGATTATGTGTCAATCTCACCAGTTTAAGCTGCAGGAGAAGCTTGTACACATCAGACATGTCTGCCAGCACTAACAGATGTGTTACGGCTGACAACAGCGCTCTGGCAGCACGAACCATATTGCCCCTCTTCATTGAAGAGCAGGGGTCTTCTGCAAATTCTCCAGAAGCCACCCTCATTGAATCACCTGAGATTAAGCAAGAGAAAAGAAAAAACATCTGCTGTTAACAGATATCATTTCAATTACATTTAACTCTGCTGCTGGCCCAAGTTCCAGGGTACGATGAGATTCATTCTTTGTCTGTAACCAGGAACAATTTTTCTTTAAAATGCAAACTATTCTTCAGACACATGTGCAAGACAATTATGTTTGACACAATTGAAGTCCTTCCACAGCGCTACATGAAAAACTGAAATATGATAATATATGATATAAATGATATATAAACAATGATAACCTACATAGTCACTGGACAAATCCTAAATGGAGTGGGGATGTTTAAATTGGGGGGGTGAAAATTAAGCAAGGGAATTTGTGTGCCATGTATTTAACTCTTTTCCCAATGGCACAAATGGACAATAGATGATTCTTGATATACTGTATATTCACGATGCTTCTGTACCAGAGCTGTAGAGGGAACGCTCCACATCTGATATGCACTGGCTTTTACCTAAACCAAAAGGTAGGTGAGCGATAAGACAGTAGCCCGGGGAATTGGTTCAAAATTGTATCGTTATCTCAGAAAAATTAAGAAGAATGAAGAATCGCATAGCCTGCATGGAGAACACAGAAAGATGAGCTTGCAGGGTCAAAACAAAAGGAATTTTGAACAGTGGCAGCAGTATTTAGAATAGCTTCATGGTAATACATATTATAGAGTAGCATAAAAAAAGAACTGCTTTACACTGATATTCAACATTTCTCGCAGTGTAAAAAGGAGGTAAGAGAGCATCCTGGTCATTTCTATTAGTTCATAAGATCAATTAGTTGTGAGATATGCTGCAATTTTGAACAGATCGCCTATCAATATAATTCATGAGAATGTATTCGTAATTTAAAGTTTCCCAGACACATCAAAATGTTACTTCGTCAAATTATACCGTCAGTATAAATAGCAAGAGTGAATTGAGGTTAAATTTGATTGACTGCAGTCAGAGAAGCATTCGACCTTGATATGAAGAGCTTCATTTTTAGTTCTTGAAAGACTGCTTGCTTAACGAAAAAGAAATATTTCAACGGCTTATTGTCTGTTCTTTTCTATTCCTTGAGGGTTGACAAATGACGAAAATCACAGCGCATGTGGAATAAGCAAAGGATTTGTAAATACATGGACTCCTAAGCCAAACAAATTCATCAAATAAGAAAAGAAACAGAGAGGTCATTAGGAATGAATCATCCAAGTTGCATGAGGTTTCCCAATTGCAGCTGCAGACAGGTCACGGGGGTGCCTGAGCCTCACCCTGCTGTCACTGGGAAAGCGGGGTTCACCCCAGACTGCTCGCCAGTCACTCACAAGGCCACACATAGAGACAAACAGCCATTCACCCTCCCAGTCTTCAATGAACCTGCAGCATGTTTTTGGATTCTGGGAGGAAACAGGAGATCCGAGAGGAAACCACGCTGACACGGAGAGAACATGCAAACTCCCCACAGAATGGCCCTCTGCCGGAACTGAGCAAGGAATGTTCTTGCTGCGAAAGGGGGAATCACTGTGCCACCTATATTTACACAGGAACACTGAAAACAAAGGGTCAACATTTTCTTCCACTGTTTCACAGCCATTCCAAAAAATATTTGATTTCAAATACGCATTTGAAGATTACAGAAAAAAAAGATTCACAATATAAAACCGTAGCCCTTCGGTCTCGCACAGATTCTGACCATTTCAGCCCAATAGTAAAAACAATGTACAAATGATCAACAACAGAGAGCTCAAACAGAGCCTGTACTCTCAGGCTGTGATTTCCCCCTGTGAGCAAAATCAATATGGCCATTTTCAGGGGGCAGATAGTGATCAGTGCTTCTTTAATAAACTTCCCTCCATCTGTAGTTCACCTGTGGCCTACCAAGTGCATGATGAAATGATTAAAATGTATATCACACAATAAGCTTCGGAAACAGCAGGACAGCAGAGGCACGGGGGAGGAGGGAAGGGCATGACAGAGAGAGAAAAACAAGGACCCGGGCAGGCTGAAATGACTCTGAGGATGCTCAACAACATAAGAAATATTACACTTGTTATTTTGAAAGTAAAACTGCCCAGTCTATTCCAAGCATATATTATGTTATCAAACATCTCCAATAAAAGTTTGGAATAATTTAAATGAAAAAAGGCCAAGTAGCCATCAAAAATGCATTGTTAGCACATTAATTTCAAATGATCATGTCAGATATGCTCTCTCACATTTTAAACAGCTGGTAAGCCACAGCTGGGTGGAAAATGTTTTGTGAATCCAGGGGGTGAATGGGTGTTACCGAACTCAATGGCCACATTATCAGTCCAGGCACGCTCCACTGAGCAGCATGGCATTGCTGACAGCCAGGACTAGGCACCAGCTAACAACAGTCCCTGAATTCCAGCCCAGTGACAGCTTTCCGCAACTACAGTAACATTCCTGGGCACTGAGCAATGCACAGGCTATCTAACAACATGTCATCTACCTCCAAAGTACTTAGGCACAGCTGAGGCAAGGGACATCTAACTTGCTGCACATCTAGGGAGAAGAGAGTGCAGTGGCAAAGACATGCTTCACAAGTTAAAGATCATTCTCCCTCAAGTACTTCCTCCCTGGTATCAATGTTCAAGGAGTCTGTCAACTCAAAGCATGGATAAGGATGATGGAGGCTGCTATCTTAAGATAAATTAAAATATCGTGAGTTGTAATTCTTTGGCTTGTCTGTGGAGGTTCTCAGCCATCCGGGTCATGGTTAATTCTTGTCAAAAAGGGAAGGCGTCAAGTCCAGTTGCCATGAGAAGAAGATAGTGACATGAATTCTTTTGCTTCTTAAACTTTTCCCAGCCACCACATAGTACTGAAGGATTTCTCTACATTACTGGAATTTTCTCACAACCAGCAAAATATCAAGTTGGACTTGTTTGATGGCAGGCTTACAGAAGAAGACAATCATTTGCTGCAGTTTAGAAGATGTCAATGTCAGTGGGGACAAGCAACCCTGGACTATGGCCCCACAGTATCATGAATTCCAGCGGGGATGACAGACCGGCTACAGCTGAATAGCTGAATGAAGAGAAAAAAAAGCAGTAAATTCTGACCTACTGGATCAAAAAAATGAATCAATTTAAAAAAATCCCTGGCAAATGAAGGAATTATTGTTCAATCGTGAATACTATTAGTAAGTATGTCCAATGAATCACATTTTTGGCAAGCTGAAATATCCAAAAAGTCATTCTGAACATAAAGCCCCGCTGAAACAATACGTTTCATTATGGGTTTCTTCCGTGGCCATTCAAAAATGCCCTGAACGTAATCTGTCACTGTGACCAAGCGGTATGACGTGCTGGCACGTCAAGAAGGAAAAAAGAAAAAGACTCTCTCCATTGATGTACATGGTGTTTTTTTTCCCATTTCCTGGTTGAACTTTAATGAACTTCTATTCGGGTTTGAAAAATAATTATTATCTAATATGGGGAGCAGAAAGACACTGAAGATGTGGCATTGCCTTCCATTAAGAGATGTGGAGTAATTCCCCCTCCACAAAAAATAAATTTTTTGATATCAACTACCTTTAGCTGACTTGTCCACACTTGTTTTTGACCAAAGTTTGAGCATGACAAGTGTCAAAGTTAAGTTTCACTTGCTGGCAGCATGAAATTTCCTGCTTTAGACATAGATATACAGCGCCGAGCTGGTTTATCAAACTCATCACAAATTCATTGACCAAAATGAGATGGTCCTGACAATTACTTATCATGAGAAGTGTGACTTTGGACAGACAAGTTGTATGTTGCTGGGTTGTGAAATTTTGATTTTTCTGGATGAAATGCCACAATTTAAAGTTCACTCCACACCATTGGATCTTTAGCAAACACTTTTTTTCTGTCCAACACTTACATGTCAAACTTTAAATTCTACATTTATTTCCACATGGAAGTAACATTAAATTCTGCCTTCTTCTGTTTCTTTTCCTTTCGGCTGTATCCTTCAGGAGTCGCCAAAGCAAATCATCTGCCTCCATCTAACTCTGTTCATCTATTCAATAACATGCCACTACATCCAAATTCTAATATTGTCAAGTTTCACCATTCACTGCAGCAATGACTTGACAAGTGTTGAAAAATGTTTACAAATGGAAAAGGGCCAATTCATTGCAGCTTGGAGGGCTTTTAGGTATGTGCCTCTCCATTACCAAATTTGGAGAGAAAACCACAGAAAAATTAAGACTTCAGAGGGACTTCATGTGAATGAATTAATCTCAGTTGATCTATGTAACACACACCATGGACGTTAACATTTGGCTGTATTTTTACCCTGCAGATTTACACCAACAGAAATTCTAACGTGCAGATTGCCTGGGACAGGTGAAAACTGATTGAAATTTAGTTTGATGTAATCGTAAAAAATGTTCTACAATATTGCAGATGCTGGAAATACAAGCTGCCCAGTGTCGGTGTGTAAACATGCTGCCAGATGCTGACCGTCATCAAGTGTTATGATCAAAATGCTTTCGAACACCATCGCTGATATTACAATTTAGCCCAATAGTTCTCAACCATCAAAATTAAAGAGGTTAGGAAAAAAAAAAGATTTAAATTCTTTTTGAATGAAAGAGTCTGTGTGTATTTAGTAATAAATTCAACATTATCGTTGCCTGAGAACAAAGAAAATGATCAAATAACTCATTGCTGGCAATATGAGACACCGGTGTGGTTTTTAAAGAGAGAACACAGCTGACAAAAAACAAAGTAGTATTACTTTACAAAATGGTAATTGCCATTTAGATTGCTACTCTTTAATACTCATGTCCAAATACCTCCTGGGCTATCTTACCCTGGGACACAAAAAGATATCTGCCTCATTGTGAAATTGGATCCTGGCATGCCATAGCAGGGTACGAAGACTGTATAGCTTCATAATAATAATAACCAGCGTGCTTAAATGAAATGTCTCTAAAAGGCTCCCTGAAAGCCCCGGGCAAGAGGAAATACATCAGGTTCAGACCCTATTCCTAATTTATAGTCTTCCAATGGGGTAGATGGTATGTACATATCTTATAATTTATACATTATATGTCCTATCTTGAGAAACACTTTCTGCAAGATAGAAACTTAACAGGGACACAGCAAATATATCAATTTACCTTGCTTGCGGACATCTTCCACAGCAGCAGTAAGCTCATCCTTGAGGAACTGACTTTCCTTTGCAATCTTTTCTCCTTTGTCCAAGAAGTTCTGGGTAGCGGTCTCCACTGAGGCAGCCAAAACATGAGCCTTCTTGGAACGGCCCTTCTTCTTGTTTGATGGGCCTTTGCTGCTGGAGTTCACTAGCGTGGTCACCTACAACAAGGTTAGAACATATTCAAACAATGTCCGACTGAAATACTTCAGAATTGTCACAGTTCTTCCTCAGCAATAAACTTTTAAAGTTTGGGGTTATTTTGTGGTTTCATGTTTTAATCATTTAATTTAAGACGATTATTGCTGACTCCACACCTTCCTATCCAGAAAAAAAAAAAAAAACATAGTTCCAGTTGGGAACCAATGCGATTGTGTGACCAAAAAAAAAAACTGTTCTAACTGGGCCTTTCCTTTTAAATGAGTTGATAGTGGCTTTTTCTGCTTTCAGTGGTATAAAATGTAGAACATAAAATGTGTATAATAGCTATGGAATCACAGTTAAACTGTATCAAACTCTAAATAGGTTTTTAGCGCACGCACACATGGTAAATTTGTCAAATTTGAGCTGAAACATAATACTTTTCGCAATTCAAAATCTTCATTAGATAACACACACAAATATTCCAAAAAATAATACTATGAATACAATTATACTCCGAGATAAAACTGCTCTAACCATAAAAATACTAGGATACAAATATTGAGTTATGCAGCGGAGTACCCATCTCCAGCCCCCCATTACTTTTGGACTGTTTTATTTGTACCCTCAACCCATCACAGCATCTCTCCCAAACCTAACAGATTGGCAGATAGCAAAGCGTACCCACTCAGCACAGTGGTTCTGTCAATGTTTTGGTGAAGTTGAACATTTTTCATCTGAGAAATCTTTTGAGTCACACTTCGCCCCATAAAGAGCAGTAGTTGGAAGTATTAGAAACCCAATCCGGCAACGTCTCAGGATCTTCTCTGTACCAGTGCTAAAGGTTTCTCATCCCTCAATCGTTTTAATCTAGCAAGGTTAGTTAAGCTGGCAACTATGTGAAGCATTTTTTATATCTTGACAAAGGATCAGTATAAAGGACATTCCTCCCATATTGTGGGTATAACATATCTATGGAGCCTGAGAACATAAGTGGTGGTACTCTGGCTTGACAATTGGTGCAATTCCACTTTTTATTCCGTTTTCAACAAGCTGGACAAACATACAGATAAAATTAGCATTGCTGTAGACAAGTGAAACTTGTCACATTCAGAATAGGAACCCTATTTTGACATGAAGTAGAAATTTTGTAATACACACACACACACACACACACACACACACACACACACACACACACACACACACACACACACACACACACACACACACTTTGATGTTCCACTGCTGCTGCTACTACTACTGTAATGTAGCTTCAACACCAAATACAAAAGTTTTGCAACTATGTTTTCCTGTACATTTGTCAGTGTTCATTCCAGCATTGTTAAATCTCGGAGAAGCACTGCAATTGAGAACATCTGTCTTGCGCTATCTGATTTTTCTTTTCAAAAAGAGCAAGAATGACGGTATTCATTATTGTAAAATATTTAAAGTTTACACCTTCTGTAAAACGTCACTTTCAATAAAACATCGCACAATAGTCACATTATCAAGTATTTTATACTTTGAATTCCACCACTGAATTACACTGAATTTGAGGTGAACTGTTTGAGGTGAACTCTAAAAAACCTTAAGGACATTACCTGAGTGACCAGTGGCTCCAACAGCCTTTCCACTGCCAGAGTGCGAATCTCAAGGCTCTTTGGGTCCCATTTAAAGTTGATGCTCGCCGTGTTGATGCTTGTCATTGTGTCGTGAATTCTGGGATAATGACAGGAGTGCTTTGTAAACAGAAAATATTTTATATAAAAGTATGACTGAAAACTGTTGAGTAGTGAGCTAAATAATAAAACGCAATTGCAAAAACATAAAAAGGAGACACATTAATTTCTCAAAATGTCTCAATATCTGTGGTGAAAGGAGCTGAGAGGTCATGATTTATATAAAAGATATTGAAACAGGTACATTTCTGACCATTAAACTTGTAGTCACTATGTTAGAGGTAAAAAAAAATAAATCAAACTAAATTGATGTAACAATAAATGCCATTTCTTTGGAAGAGGAAAAATGTATCAACTTAGTATGACTTGGTTCTCTTTCCATTTTGTTTTTTGCTTTCATTTGTGAACCATGCCTGGTCAACCTCGCAGCATCCATCATCCCAATTTACAGTACAAGTGTCAAATACACTTATCCTTGTGTGGGGCCATCTTTACCCCATCTCTCAAAAAACGACAGCCGGGGGCAGAGACCGGTGACCCATTTTCAATTTCGCTATTCAGAAAAGCGACTGCAGCTTCATTGATTTGCTATCAGACATGGAAGGGCAGATAATCAGGAGGCCCTGGGGACAGAGTCACTTAAACAGAAAAGTTGGTCATCTATATTATGTCAAGTATGTCATTGCCATTAGCCTACATTGCCAATAAAGAGAAGCCCTGCAATGCCAAACATATTGGCCATGTTGATCAGTGGCTGGAAATGAAACTCAAACTTGGCGGCAGGGTCCGGTTGACAAGCTGAACAAAGGGGTCAAAATAGTAAAAATATTCTAAGAACATTTGAATAATGGACTGTCTAACGTTATACTGCCAATACACTTATTGGCAGGGTGTGTTATAAATATTGATGACAAGAATCCTCACAAATGTCTGAATTTGAATAGGCAATACTAAATAAGATTTGCATTCCTCCCGCTTAAAAAAGCCAGCCAGCCAATGGATGGATGAAAATTGTCGGGTAGTTTGGACCAATAAATAAAGGCACTTCCTTAGTACTCATTGCAGCTTTAATTTACATTTACTTAAGCACTGCAGGGTTTGGCATTCATTATGATATCAAAATGACGCATTGCACAAATCTCCATAAACTATTTCCATAGTGGCACAGACACGTTTGGATTTACCGACTGGACTTTGGAGATCATCTCAGACACGGGGACAACGGATCCAAGTTCAAATAAGAGATTTGCTCGGCTCACACGCAAACTGGAAAAGTAGCATTCAACAGGCGGAATTTTGTGACAAGTTTCTCGGGTCATTTATGCTGGTCCACATGCTTTGAGCACCGTAAAACCCGCAGAGTACGCGAGTATGTGGGACAGGAGGTGAAACTCCACAGATCCATGGGTGTGGCAACAGTTACCGGAGGAGCCCGATCATACTGGCTGTTGCTGCAATACCTGTGTTCAGATTTAGCATCTCATGTGTGGCTGCTTTGAGTTAAGAGATAAAAGTTGGGGCAACTTCAAGAGAACGCCATCGACAAAGTCCGATCACACAACTTTATTGGGCACCTTTAAGGTTCATGTGATTGAAGTTAACGCTTTATACACGACAGGAAGTCGGTTATCCAGCAACGATTCCCAAACATCGCCATAGTAGTGTTAGCATACTCGATACCTGCGTCGATGAACCAAAGTTTTATCCAAATACAGTGAGTAAACCTGACTGTTAACGAGCAAAATATGTAGGCCATTGAGGCTTCAAACAAATTTCAAAAGAAAACCTGATCACTCTCAAAATCCACATTATTATCCCGTCAACGTTCGAGCTGTTTTAAGTTACCTGCGAAAACACGTCACTTTGCTCGAGCTAATGCTAATAGGCACAAGTAGCGCTAACAAGAACAGTTGGTGCGAGTTATTTAACACTAGGAAGCGCTCCTGTGTGTGATTTTGGAGCCTTATAGATTTAAGATGGTTTCGCCGAAAAACGTAAAATAGAATGAACTTACCAGGAAAAAGACACGGGGGAAAAAAAAACAACAACTTTGGAGTTTAAAAGTTCAAAATGGAGGCACTCCTTGCCTTTCAAAGTTTCCCTTCCCGTTTGCCGGCGTATCCAACCGCCCGAGTCGGAGCCCAAAACGCGTATCCCTCCGCGGCCGCAAATCCAAACTAAACGCAAGTTTGCAACGGGTTCCGGACGCTGTGTTCGCCGAAGAAAACTTTTGAGGTTGGGAAGGTTTCGGTGTCGCAGACTATCTCACAACAATGGATGCAACGGAGGAGGG
This sequence comes from Fistularia tabacaria, assembly GCA_901007705.1. Taxonomy (NCBI): domain Eukaryota; kingdom Metazoa; phylum Chordata; class Actinopteri; order Syngnathiformes; family Fistulariidae; genus Fistularia; species Fistularia tabacaria. Next base: position 10,023 of record CAAKHD010006883.1, on the reverse strand, counting down.
GAGGGGAAAGAGAGAAAGAGAGAGAGAGGGAGAGGGAGAGGGTTGGGCGGTGACTGAGTTCCTGAACTTCCATGCAGCGGTGCAGGGAAACCACAGGACCTCAGAACGACGAGGTGGATCGGGCGTGGCGTCCGCCGCGTATGCCCATATATGGATTAATTATTGCTTGTGTAAAAAAGTAGGCCCAGGCCAAACCGTGGGATTCCACTTTGGGCTCTGCAGGCTCCTGCGTCGTGCAGGGAGGTGGGGGGGGGGCCCTGTCAAAAAAAAGAGAGTCTTCTTTGCTCTTCGGGCTTTTCCCCTTCAGGGGTCGCCACAGCGAATCGACCTTCTCCATCTAACAGTTGGGTCGCATGTGTTAAACTCAAGGACGCTTCAGACCGTTTAAGATGTTCTCGCGGGCCGCATTTGGTCTGATTGTCCATACAGATGAGGTTACAGATCCCACCACTGACTATATGGATCCGACTGTTGTCTATCCACATTCGGGTATACAGTGCATCCTGCTACTGTCTAGAGAAGAGGGTGGAGATCCTTGTCTAAGTGGACAATGGCAGGATCTACATTCACATCCATTCGGACGATACAGATTTTACTGTGGTCTACATCACATGTGTCAAACTCAAGGCCCGCCAAATGTGGCGCGCCACATCATTTTATTTGGCCCGCCAGAACGTCTGAAAAGGTCTGATTGTCTGAAAATAAATAAGTCAAACGTGTGCAAGGACCATAAACTACATTTCCCACAATTCATGCTGATCATGCTCCCCGCGAAGCGACGGCATCCCGCCATTAGACTGCAGCGGATCCACATCAATGCCATTTTCAACGAGTGGAATGAAGGAATACAAATGATCCCTAAATGTCCAGCAAGAGAAAAGTTAATATGTTTGTGCTTCAAGGAGAAGAACCGGAATGTTGGATTTATGTTGTAACAGAGAAACTAGTAATCATCATTTTTTTTACATCCATGCAATTCATATGTAAAATTTTGGATTTGAATGAGTCATAAATTAAGAGTTATTCAACATGAAGGAGCAGTTACATTTATTTTACATTACGTTTAGTTACATTTATACTGTTAGCTTTACATGTGGCCCTTTAAGGACGACCATTACACTGGTGTGGCCCTTGGTGACATGAGTTGGACACTTCTGGGTTAGATGGAGAAGGTTGAGGGTTGTCCAACTCATTTTCACAGAGGGCCACAGCAACATTGTGGTTGCCCTCAAAGGGCCACATGAAACGCTAACAGTATAAATGTAACTAAATGTAACTCCTGCCTGGCATCTCCAGTTCCAGCATCCGTCTACCAATATATTCACTATCTCTCCTCTGTCCATGACCCAACCACCTCAGTCTGGCTTCTCTGACCTTCTCTTCAAAACATCTAACATGTGCCGTACCTCTGATGGACTCATTCCTGATCCTCTCCATCCTGGTTACTCCCAAAGAGAAACTCCACATCTTCACCTCTGCCACCTCCTGTCTTTTCTTCAATGCCACTGTCTCCAAACCATCCAGAGATGAACTCTGCTCTCACCACTGTCTCCTCCACCTTTCCTTTCATTCTGGCTGATGTTCTTCTATCTCATTGAACCCCTGACACTTTTCTCCACCCATTCCAACCTGCTTGAACTTCTTTTCCACTCTCCGTTGCTCTGGACTGTTGAACGTTAGTACTTGAAATCCTCCAACTTCTTGATCTCCACTCCCTGTCACCTCACCGTTCCACCCGGGTTCCTCTCATTCACACACATATATTCTGTCTTGCTGCGACGAACCTTCATTTCTCTCCTTTCCAGAGCATACCTCCACCTCCCACGATTTTCCTCAACCTATTCCCTGCTCTCACTGCAGAGAGTGATTGCAGTATTATCTAAAGCTTATTCTCTGTCCCCGGTGGTTCGCAGAAGTCGTAGGTTACGATTCTTGAAGGAAAGAAGAATCCAGCTGGTCGTCAGAAACAGTTCAACAACAGAGCCGCGGTTCCCCGGTTCACGCCGACTATTTAACCCGATCCCAATTTTAAAATAAGTGAAAATGAAATTAAACGAACGACAAAACAAATTCTTCAAACTTTGTAGAAGCCACTTTTAAATTACATGTGTCAAAGGTGATGTGTAATTAGCAGCTTTTGAATAAATGGGCTTTTGACACTCGCACAGAGAGAAGCCGCTCAAATGTGAAACGTAATGACCCGCTGAGCAATGAATGAATAAATGATTACACTATAACACTCGGCAGTCTAAAATAAACACGGAAAAGTAGTCATAAAAATATAACTCAAATTCATTATCTTAAGAGTGGATATTGAAGCGGTGTCCCTTTTTCATCAAACCACAGAAAACACAGCTCCAGCGTGATGCTCACGTCAGGTCCTCAGTTACCCCCGGCAACAAGGGAGCAAATGCGAGTACGGAACAATAACTCCATCCACCAGAAATATTTTCAAACCCCTCTCCCGTCACACCGATGGCCACCTTGAAAATGTACATTTCTTAAATTGTCGATGGATTTTAAACGCAATTTGGGAAAAGTTCAAGTTCATGAGCCAACATATATGTATTTGTATTTGAATAAAGAATGTTGTCAAAGAATGCTGGATGCGGCCTCACAGATCTCACTATTGTAACAATATCAAGGTCAAGAAAATGATATGAAGCGGCGTCTTTCTGCTGCTGGAACACTTTCATGGTTTGTTGCAGCAGTGACTGATAACACTGTGACATTTGATGAACATTTTCAACCCCTAAGTATTTTGTTTTGAAACTAATGAGGTGTGAAAGCCTTAAATAGATTATCTGAAGAGGCCAGGTGCCAAACCGCCTCACGTTGTCTCTTCATTTAAACATGCACAGACAAACACTGACACACACACATAGCTGCTAGCTTAACTCTGACATCATGCCAAAAGATTGTTTTAATCGTGTACAGTGACAGATAGATGATGATAATAGTTTTGTAAAACTACAGTTTGACCTTTAATTGTTGTGCCAGACAGATAACTCGAAGGTAACAGCGGTATATCGTGACGGAAAAATATGTGGGTCGGATGAAAAATAATTAAGAAGGCCACTTTGAAAAAGAGGACGGTGCTATTGGCAATACAAGGAGAGAGTAAAAGGGAACCGTGCAGAGAATGATGGTGTTCCACCACTTCCACATTTCAATTTCTTGGAAACTAATGCTCATATTTATTGGCTCAAAAAGGTAATAATTAAAACTCAAGCTCAACTAGGCGCAGAACTGATGAAAATGAAGTTTTTCATGAAGTCTCGAGAGGAGAGTAATCTGAAGAGTGTTTTTTTTGGTTGGTTTTTTTTCTGCAATGATGATTTTTAAAGTTATTAAAGTTCATTCCGGAGATAAAAAAAAAAATTGCTCCTTGTACTAAACATGAAATGATCAATTTAACTTAGATTATCAATTGACTTTTGAATCCATTTTACAATTACACTTTCCAGGACTTCTTTTGTTTTCTGCTTTTTGCAATCTCGTTTCTCGTACCGATTTCAGAAATTTAAAGCGCAGCGGCCAGAAATTCGGAGTGGTTCATTTGGATGCTTGAATGGAGAATGTTTTGTCCAGGGAACAGCTTGCTCAGAGGACAAGTTTGGGTGTCCTGACCTTCATCTTATTGTACCTGTTGGCTCTGACAAATGATAAGAGCACAGCATGCTATTAATAATTCCTTCTCATTATGGGAAAGTGCACATGTTTGTCATAAACTGCATATATAATTGAGCGCATGCAAATCCACAATAGGTGTAGTTATAGACCATCAAAACAACCAGACACTGGCGAGGATTTCCCATTTTTCTATACGCTATTGACATATAAGAGGTTATTTTTACCTGCATCACCGCAAAGGTTTGTACATGCCAGAGCTTCATTCATCCATGAAATGACCTTACTTTTTAATAACATTCCCTGTTGATTGCATTCACACTTTCTTTGTCATTCGGAATTCACGAATAAACAATGTCGCGCATTTGCTTGCTGTTTTTGAAGAGATGGCAGTTACGATCACAGCAGTCAAAGCAGTTGCTCATACTTTGACACTGAGCGGATTGGAGGCCGCATCATTGCAGGAAGGTTTTGTTCCCTGACACACAGCAACTTTCAGTCTGCCCACATTTAGCTGACTCACTCTGACAGCTGTCCATGGAGAAGTATGATGCTTTCCGTGGAACAGAACGATGTCATCTACGAGCTCGCTTCTTCCGAGTAAGGTGCTGTACCTCCATGAGAGGCGGTGAGTGTGCTACAATGTAGGTGTCGCTCTTCTGCTCAAGGGGCGGGCGGCAAAATCAATGGATAAGGACCGTGATGGTTATTCTGAAGCATTTACTTTAACTGTGATTTTCCCGAAAAGGTAAACCCGCGGCCACGGTATATTGACCGGAAATCACTTTGGAGCACATACTGACAGTTAATCAGGTCACAGTCGGCTTGTCAACTGTCACCCCCGTGTCGGCAGTCGACTGAGCTCCATCTGCTGGTTTCAACATCAGACAGAAGCAGGATGGGTGTGCACAGAGCCCCTCCTCCGTTTTAAAATGTGAGCAGGAAAGAAGTGATTCATCGCCACTGGCTGACATTTGATAGTGCAAAGTTTGCATGCTGCTCATTATCGTCAGATATCCTCGTCTTCATCTTACACTTTGCATTAAAGCTTGGAAAAATCAAGTTTGCATTTGGAGCAAGGTGAGAAGATCACTTTAGGAGATGACGCTGAATCTCCCAAAGCAAATATCGGGCTGTATCAGTCCCTTTCTTGCTGAGCATACATCCTCCCATACAGGTGTTCGTGTGTGTGAGTGTGTGTGTGTGTGTGCGTGTATCAGAGTCCACCATCATTTTTACCGAACCAATGATTACTGACTGAAATGCAATTACCGGCAATTCACCAACTGGAAAGAGAGACCTTGTTTTATTTCAAAAACTCTCCCGGGAACTAATGTCCTAATTTCTTTCTTTCCGAGTCGAATTCAGGCTACGGGGAAGGTGAAGAATGTGGAGGAAGCCCAAAATTAAACATGATGCATTGGCTGTTCTAAGTCACAGGCTTACCCTCCAGCCTGAGCGACGTATGCTGTTGCTTAAGCAATTCAAAAACATACAGGAGTGTATGGTGGATAATTGTTAAACACATAAAAGGTGATTATACTGCGGCTGAGCAATAACAATAACTTCACGGCGATTATAATGTGTGTTGTCTTTTTTTTTTTTAGCCAGCAATTACTTTTGATGCACAGGAACTTGTTATATTTTTTTTCTTTACAATATATTTGATAAACAAGTTAAAATTTGATTACAATGCATTTTTTACACGTTGTCAAAGTTCTGTAGGGTGAACTAAGCCGAGGCACATTTACACAGGAAAAAAATAGCTCACAAACAGAATGGAGCACAATAGAGAGGGAGGCTCTTTGAGGCTTCAAGCAAAACAATCATTCTGGGAACGGTTCATCACAAACCGAGAGGAAAAACGTCTGCTCGCCTGCAATGCAACTTCAGCATCCCATACATTTTCATAGGATTTGCAGATTTTTTCGACGTATTGGTCGCAGACGCCAACCGTCTTTCCAACACAGAAAACAGGCTCACGCCGGTTGATCTCTGGACAAGAGCACTTCCAAACAATAGATTCCTCGCCCGCTTTTTCAGGATAACTCACACGGCGTGTCATGTTGTGACCCTTTGCATATAGACAGCTGCTGGTAATAAGGTCAGTGAATTCAACAGGCCAGGGAGAAATAGCTTTCTTGTTTCTTTCTTTCTTTCTTTCTTTCTTTCTTTCTTTCTTTCTTTCTTTCTTTCTTTCTTTCTTTCCCTCTCTCTGGGGTCAGGCTGTCCGTTTAATCGAGGGACGGGCGACAAAGAAATGCTGGAGAGGGAATAAATCCCAGGTATGTGTGTAAAAGACCTTGAAATAGAAATCTTTCGAAAAGCAATATCTTTTTACGCGAAAGCGTCTTGAACAGGGATGGGTTTAGAATATACTGTCAGTTGGAAGCTGAGCCTGAATGCAAAAGGCGACAGGGTGCATTACAGTGTCAACCAAGAACTCTGGACCGCGGGGGAAAAGAAAAGAAAAGAAGTCAGCTAATTTTTTAGAACAGTATTACGTGGTCTTTTTCCAGATAAATAGTAAGAATTATCCATGCAGTCCAGAGGCAAATTGGAAAGGGAAGGCAGCATGTGACGGACATGATGCCAAGTGGAGGAAATGACCTTTCAATATTAATGATGCAGAGAGCTGTGACATCATCAGCACCTGATTGGCTCGGTGTGGAAATGAATGGATGGAGGTGGATCAGTGCAGCGTCTCAGCCAAAACCCCGTCTATTACATATTTATCGTGTCAAGAATTTGTCAAACCAGTGACCACACTCCAAACGAGAAGGACTCTTTACTGACACACACACACACACACACACACACACACACACACAACCGCAGACACACTCGCTCGCTCCAGACACGACAGACTGTATCACAATGTCGAATTTTCAAACATTTGCTTTCCATGTTCTCCGAAAGTCTCTGTTTTTTTTTGCACAATCAAATTTTGCCGGAACACAACGAGTGGCATTCGGCGTTGCAGAACCATGTAGGTGTTCCTTAAGGCAACAAAACTGCAGAAAAAGGAGGGTAAGTAATGTTCTTTCTGTGAAGTCGGCTGTGCCATGTTTTTGATATAGTGCAAAGCATGGGTCATTGAAAGCACATAATTCTCGCACATCACAGAAAAAGCAGCGAGGGGAAGTGATGCTCCATCGCTCTGACATTGATTCCTTCCGATGTAAGGACTCCTGCTGGGGAGGTTGTCACCGGTATCAATGTTTATTTGTGGTTTCCATCTTGAGCCGTTGTCAATCTCCTTCACCTGATGTGCTCCTGTCATTTGAATGAATAATGAGGTGGAGTGTTTTCAGCAGCACTCAGCCGCAGCAAGGAGGATCTTTTCCTCTCCGGGACTTTAAAATTCAAGAGGCCTTCCCGGCAAGAAAAAAATAAATAAAAAAAATAGATATATAGATGCGTTTTGAATAATGAATGTGAATTTAAAGCTGAACCAGTGATAGAAAAATATTCCATGTATAAAGAATATACACACTCTAAATGCAAGGGAGGTGTTAGTGCATTAAGTGGTAAATGTGCATACCCTGTCAAAATGCTAACACGGAGCACGGTGAGCACCGGTCCTCGTTCCTCAAAGAGCATTTGCAAACCTGAGGGAACTTCACTCGGAATTTTGATTGTCAGGCCACGATGGATAATTTGCCAGGAATTATCGTGGTTGTCGTCGGTTTATCTTTCCGCGAAGGGAATAAACCTGCGAGTGAGAGGTTTGCAGATATGAAAGGGCAGGATGGTCGATCACAGCGGCGATATTTATCATTCATTAATTGGTATCAGATTCCGATAACAAACATTTTGAGGTCATTCCGCCCCATTGTTTTTCCTCGTGTTCTTTATTCATTCAGCAACATTTTAGTCACCCTTTCCGATAGTTAATTTTGAGATCCCGCAAGAAGCCACTGTTACGCGGCTTTCGCTTGCCCCCGCCGGCGGACTCATCTCCACCTTCTCAATGCAGCATATGTATATATATATATATATATATATATATATATCTCGGCATCGCCCGGCCCCGCACTGGACCCGTTTGCTGACGGCTCTGAGGAGTGAGATACAAGTTTGAAATACAGGGGGACCAGACAGCAATAAACGCGCAGTCGTTGCCAGGGTCCACCACAGTAAACAACTGTCTGGTGTGTGTCAGCTGGATGTCTAATCAATCATGGGGATGTTGCCACTTTAATGCACTGTCAAGAGAGGTTTATGGATTTCTATTTTGACCCATCAATGTTGCCAATAACGGGGAATCCCTCGCGTCTATTATCAAAATTTCGCAATATTTCATAAGAGAAAATATATTCTGGTTTAGTGTTAAATCAATAGAAAGATTTCATGGTGTGGACATTTTTATTTCAGTGATTTGGAAGATCAGATTGCCTAACCCAACCGCGACTAAATTGGAGTTTGTTACTGCATGATGGTAACTGCTACAACTGCGCACTAATTAACATCAACACTGGCAAGACGGGGAGGAAAAAAACAACCTGCCGACCTTTGGACCGTGCTCAGAATTTTCGTTCCGGCTCGGTTTTCTAAAACATGGGAGATTTGGTATCTTTTATTCCACGCAGGTCAGTAAACACGGCGCGGAAACACATCAAGCCCCGTCAAACTGAATATTATCCCATCGGACGAGAAATTATCTGAATGGCTATAATAAAAACAAGGATAAAATAAAAAGTAGCGGTTACATCAATAGTTGGTTCAAATTTGTCCAGAAAGTACTGATCACACCCTGTCAGTTTACATTCTCCATGACAGAGCCGACAACAGCCCATTCACAGTGGGATAAAGTGCATGTCAGAGAACGCTAATCCCAGGGTTGAACTACAGATGAACGTTGCGCTGACATGTCTTTGAAGACCGGCGAGTGAGAGTGATAATAAAAGACACTGACACATCGCCGTTTCGCTGGAAAGAGCCAAAGATGCTCCATTTAATCTACCGAGGCTGCTTGGAAACAGGAGACTAGCGGTTGGTGAATGACACAACGCAAACAAACAGCCGCGTGCTAATCTTGATGCGGCTTACGCGAAACGCAGGACGCTCTTGAACACAACGGAGCGTTCTGAAGCGCCGTGGAAAGATGAAACGGGCGACCCGCCGCCTCCGCCGCCGTTTCATGGAATCCGAGAGGCGGATTGATTCGAAGGGACGGGGCGAAAGGAAGAAGGGTCGGCCGTCCGACGACTGTTACCGCGCCGGGCTCCCCGCTTGCATGTTTGCAAAGAGCTCCGGTCGGCCCGTTCCTCCGAAGCGGGGCTCTCGCCCTCAACGCCTTCCTTGCTGATTGCTGAGCTTCGTTTCACTGATTGTGGTAAATGTTTCATACACTATTTGAAGGGGGTGTGCCCACAAGGATGGCTTCTTTATGAAATATTTATCTCAACAGATGTCTAGGTCTGCCTCCCCTGCCACGTAACGCTCATCCGAGCCCACCGAGAATTGATTAGAAAGCTATCTGCATTGACTTTGAAGGCTTATTCTTCAAAGGCTGCCTTGCAGTGGGTTGCATTTGAAGAATGTAACACCGATTCTTGCAAAATAATTGCGAGCATAATTGTCGTGATTAATATTGTATATATTGAGTCTCCAAGTTGCAAAGTAGCATTCTGTGCTTGAAGTACAATAATGTGGTAGGAAGATATCTTTTATTTCTCAAACCTGAAAGCAGCCAATGTTCTCGCGAACAACCGGAGGATTGGAGTGTCAAGGGGGAAAACTGCTCGCAGCGCCAGCAACATGAAAAATCAACACGGCCATCGTCTTCAGTCATAGTTTTCTTCAGCCTCTTTTCATTGTTGTCAAAAGTGTTTTAATTGAACGGCAGTGGAAGACATCGGTATTTGGAGCACGGACCGCCATTGTCACGATGACTGCCCAGCAGACACCGAGGTGAAAAATAAGAAAACAGCAGGCATGTTTTGCAATAATGTTTGTGAAATCCAATGGAAAAGGAAACAAATAGGGCTGTCAAACAATTAAAAGTTTTTTGAATGAGATTAATCACGGGGTCGCTGTGGATTCATTTCGACTCATCACCATCGGTGACCATTCATTATTAATTGTGTTTCATCTCGCAAGGGCAAAAAGGCCAATGACAGAAGGTGACATTTATATCTTGCTGTTTCAAAGCGCTTGACTGGAAATTGCATCCGCCCTTGCGAGGGCGGCGGAGCTGCCGCGCGAGGCGCGAAGCGAAGCGAACGACCGGGAGCAACCGGCGGGGTTCGGGCTCTTGCCTGAGGCCCCTCGGCATGCAGTGAGGAAGAGCAGGGAATCCAACCGCCGACCCTCCGGCTGAGCGAAAAGCCCATGCCGTTAAAATGAAAAAAAAAAAAAAAAAATAGGCCTGCACCAAAAGCCCGGGGG
>CAAKHD010006882.1:9864-22921 GCA_901007705.1 Fistularia tabacaria | reverse complement strand
ATTAGGTTTGGAATCCTTTTTAAAATATTCCACTCATCAATTTTTAACTCTGTTTCATCTCAGGGTCTCACAATGCTCGATACTAGAGAGCCCAATTAATATGGAACACACACGCGTCAGTCTGTTTAAAATTTGGATCACTTCTGAGTAATCTGCTTTGGTTTCAGCCCCGAAACTGACAGTGTTGGAGTTATTACCCATGATGCATTTTAACTCGTCGCTCTCATTCAACCCTTGCTAATAGACTGTTGGGCAACAGAAGCGTGTTCCTGCCTTGATAAGAGGCCCTAGCTAATGGCGTGTTCTCCTCTAGATGATACAAATCTCAGGTTTCTGTCAATGTTTTGTGAAAACACTAAGCAGTTGGAAGAAAAACATGCCCCGATGACTTATTCGTTGTCAGTCATTTTTGGAATTGCATCAAATTTGCCGGTGGTGCGGTGGTTAGCGCTGCTGCCTCACAGCTAGACGCTCCCTGGTTAGATTCTCACAGGGGGCCTTTCTGTGCGGTTTGCTGCGGGTTCTCCGGGTTCCTCCCACAGTCTAATAACATGCGGTGGGTTTGTTGTCGACCTCACACTGTCCACCCACGACCCCGACTGCACGATCACCGCTAGAGAAGATGAATGAATGAATGAATGAATGAATGAATGAATGAATGAACAACAAAGTCGGATGAATGGCTTCATTTGTGATCTGAGGCCAGCAAAGCTGAACATTGAGGACTGATAGTTTCAGGTGAGTGTGTGTGTTCGTATGAGTGAGTGCAACATGCTGTCTACAGGAAAGGTCAGAGCAGACCATACCTTTTGAGGACCCTGAGGTCTTTTGGAGTGCAGGGGGCTGCTCCAGGTTCTTATGTAACATCATGGCGGCATCGGCCATGTTCTTTAGAGTGGTCTGCTGGAGCAGCAGCTGACAGGAAGTGACCGGACAAACTGCTGAAGAAGGCCAGCTCTGTCCCGGGGGGTCCCATGGACTCAGTGCAGGTGATGGGAGAGGAGGAGGATGATAGCAAAGCCATCAGCTCCGATGGACAATGTCTCCCACCCATGCAGAACATCACTGCAGCACTGAGCAGCTCATTTTTTGCACAGGAGTGTTTATATTATTTTATTATATTTTCGGATACTTTAGCATGCTGCTGTCACATAACTACCTTGACTGCGCCTTCCACCTTCTGCTGTGTGAATCGAAATTTACCCTTTGTGGGACAATTTCCAGGACATTCTGTTCTATTCTAAGTGCCGGTCGGTGTATAATATAGCAATATTTCACAATCCATGAGTGTTTAGGTTAGAGCCGGAAAATAAAATACATAATTTTTTATATCATATCATCCAACATAGATACAACGCAATAAAGACATTTGGAAATAGTCATGTCGTAAAACCAACCAGAAATTACACAAAAATATCTCAAGTGTGACCATTAAATCAGCCATTTGTATGAAAATCCCTGGAGTGTCACAGACTGAGAAATAATAACATATATCTGGAAAAAGACAGGTGAGGGTGTCAGAATTTCAATAAAATGGAAATTAAACTCCTCGTCATTGTAACAAAGATTCATTCCTCTCCGTGTGTTTTGGTCTTGGACTCTTTCAACCCAAGCAGATGGTGTGATCTATATCTGTGCTGATGAAGGGCTTCTGAGTCATCCTCATTGTTGTGTCAGATTAATCTGTGGAAAGGGGGACACCCTGTCGATCGAGGGGGGTGGGGTGGGGGGGCATATAGAACAATCTCAAAGATATTTAGAGGTCAAAGCTGCTATGCTCTGACTGTTCTGGGGTCACAGTGAACTCCAGCAATCCTTCCTAACTGTGTGTGCTTTCTCACGTCCAAACAGCCGGTCATGTCTGGGTTTCCACCGTGACCTCTAACTTGTAAAAAAGAAAAGTTGACGAGGGGTGTGTCGAATTAATCGGACGCTCCGGGCCTTGCAGAGAGGAGCCCACTAATGGCTGGCACCGAGCCGAGGCCATCCGGCTGGAACAGGACATCTTCACCGCCCTGGCCGGACAGGGCAAACTCTTCGTGTACAAGACCCTCAGCTTCTGGAGCCAAATTAAGTCTGCAGGGTGAGTCTGCACTGTCATGTGGACGGACTGTTCGGAAAAGAGTCATCCGGCGAAATGAACCATCCCTCGTCCTTCTTTCTTTTTTATTCCAGGTCTGCAATTTATGCCAGCAGATTGTATCTCAACCAGTATCACACGACTCACCCTGAAAGGCTGGCCTCGAATAAAGAGGGGGGGCCGAAAATAAGTGGTAAGATTCATTGGCTCTCTCAAGCTTAAGTGTTTATTTCTGAAATATGAGACGGCTCAGACAGTTCAGTTGTTTTACCTCTCCGTAGGTAACGTTTATATTCATCCAACTGCCAACATCGACCCCACCGCTATGGTGAGCATCTCACCTTCCACCACAAGTGCCGCCCTAAAATGCATGCAAATACTCCTTTGAAAGCCCTAGATCAAGGAAAAAAAAAAAGCATACGACAGGGTGCAGAGAGGAACTATTGTACTGTGTAAGGAAGTCTGCGGTGGCAGAGAGGAATGTTAGACCGGTTTGCAGTGGTGATGAACAGGCTGACAGATGAGGTCAGACAGGAATCTCCATGGACCATGATGTTTGCAGATGACATTGTGATCTGTAATGAGAGCAGGGAACAGGTGGAGGAACATCTAAAGAGGTGGAGATTTGCTCTGGAAAGGAGAGGAATGAAGGTTAGTCACAGCAAGATAGAATATTTGTGTGAATGAGAGGAACCAAAGAGGTGAGGCTGCAGGGAGTGGAGATAAAGAAGGTGGAGGATTTTAAGTACTTCGGGTCAACAGTCCAGAACAATGGAGAAGAGGTGCAGAAACACGTTCAAGCAGGTCGGGACGGTCTGAGAACATATTCAGGGGTGATTAAAGAATATCTGCTGGAATGAAAGGAAAGGTGTACGAGACAGTGGCACTGAAGAAAAGACTGGAGGCAGAGCTGGAGGTAGCAAGACAAAGATGTGGAGGTTCCTCTGTGGAGGTTCCTCTTTCCACTCTGACGAGAGAGGAGAACGGAGAGGATCAGGAAGGAATCCATCAGAGGGACGGCACATACTAGATGTTCTGGAGATCAAGTCAGACTGCGATGGTTTGGACATGGATGGAGGAGGGATAGTGAATATATTGGTAGAAGGATGGCGAGGTTGAGGCTTCTGGGCAGGAGGTCTACCAGGAAGACCAGAGAGGAGGTTTACGGATGGAGGGGAGGAGGACATGAAGTTAGTTGGCGTTAGAGACGAGGATACAGAGAGTAGGATTAGATGGAGGAAGTTGATTTGCTTTGTCAACCCCTGAAGGGTGTAGGCGTATGGAAGAGGACTACCTTGAAAGCTGTCCCACATATCTGTGCTCCTCCCCTCTCTGCAGCTGGGTCCCAATGTCTCCATCGGCACCGGGGTGACCATCGGCGCCGGGGTCAGGGTCCGTGAATCCATCATCCTCCACGGTGCAACCCTGCAGGTAACAGCCCTGTCGGCGACTTGACCCGGCTCCAGATTGCATCCCTGAAAAATGCGTGCAATCTTTAAACCTGCGTTTTATTCATGTTTTTTTTTTTTTGTATTTTGATGCCTCTGCAATCAATGCGCGGAAGATACGCTCATCTCTCATGCGGGGCGTTGAGTTCAAAGAATCGCAGATACTTCTTATTCACCAAGGACTGAGGACGGGGCAGAATGTTAAAAAAACACCTCTTTACATTCAGCTGGAGTTTCACGCGCAGCCCGGCTCCATGCGACTGGCGGTCATGAGTCTGATGCCCCTTTATTTGTTGGGTCCACTTCGAGTTGAAATGCTGAGAGCATTTGAGAGGCCTGGATCCTGCGGGTAGCGCAGAGTATTTTGGTGTCCCGCCACGTACTGCGGCCGGCGGCGCTGCGCCTGTCGAGTTGACGCCGGACATCCCGAATTCACAGTCCCCGGCTCATCTGCCTTTTTTTAATTTTTTTTTTATTTTAAAGGTCAAAGGTCGTCTCACTCCAAACTGCAAAAATAGGGTTTATGTTAAATTACAAGAAGCACAGCTTACCATATTAAAATCCATGGAAGCTGCCAGCCAGGAGTAAGATGGAAGTCCATATGGAAGGTAGTGAAGGAAAGCCTCATGACCTTCACTGAAGTAGTGACGCCTCTTTGAATGCGGCTTCAAGCTCCTGAGTGGCATCAGGACGTTCATCTTTGGCCTCGCTCTCTCACCCACGCCGGGCCCTCAGATTTGAAGGCTGCTGTGATTGAATCTCGTTCCTCCCGTGGCCTGTGATTGGCTCCTGACGTGATGTGTCGGTGAGCGGCTGAATGGTTGTATGTTTTTATAGGATGTGCGATTTAGAGAGTGAATGTTGTATGTTCGCAATTTTGTCCTAATGAGACGGTGAGCCTCTCGTCCAATCACAGCTGGGAGAGGCTCTGCAGCATAAGCGATGAATGAATGAATGAATGACTACTAACCCTATGATACATTACCAGAGTGAAAGCTATAAGAGCTATTTACGGCTATGAATATTTGACAATTGCCCTAAAATGTAAATTTCACCACCCATTTGGCAAAAAAAAGTCTTCCCCGCTTTACAGCTTGGCAGCAAAAAACACTAGAGAACATCATTTTGAAATATAATTTTCTTTCCGGAAAGCCGGACTCAACCCAAATGTCCGAAACCCTTGTCTCCCGACGCGTGACGCGTGATCCAAAATTGACCCGGCGCTGTCCCCCGTCCCCCCCCGTGCAGGATCACTGTTGTGTCTTGAACAGCATCGTGGGTTGGGACAGCACGATAGGCAAGTGGGCCCGGGTTGAGGGGACCCCGAGCGACCCCAACCCCAACGACCCCTACGCAAAGATGGACAGCGAGACCCTCTTCCGAGAAGGAAAACTCACGCCCTCGATCACCATCCTTGGTAATACTCCTTCATACCCACTTTTCTTGCGTCAGTGTCGATGTTGTACTTGACAGATCTTATCTGAGACCGACATTTTCACCGCGGGACCGAGTTTGATCAATTAACTCGCAACCTTATTGATTGCCGCTCTGTAATATCCCTTTTCCATCACAACAGAGGTGAATGCACATCTCGTTAAAAGATATATATATCACGATCAATGGAAACAGACATCCACATTCCAGACCTTTCTCTCAAAAACGCTCTAAGAATTTCTTGAATTGTTTCTCTTGTTTTTAAAAAGAACAAAGAAAGTGCGGCTGTGTTTGAGCCAAACAATGGGTCTGAAAACAGCAGGGTCGAAGGCGAAAGATTATTATTATTCCTAAATTTGAGTAGATTTACTCGATCTCTGCAATAATCGAGAGCTTTGGTCTGAACAACATCTGACCTCTCAGCCAAGAGGGAGGCCTCGGGGCAGAATTTCTCCGAAGTTAACCCGAGAATACGGTTTCGGCACAGCGTTTTATATCAGTTGCTGCAGCGACGGGCGGCGTGTAGCCGAATGCGCATTGCACAAAGCCGACGCGCTTCTTGTTTCGCTCTTTCGCAAGTCACCCCTGACGGATTCCATGGTTTCAAACAAGTTGTTCACGTCTATTTGACCCACCAAAGTTCACACGTCCTTCCCTCCTTCTGCTGTGCGTGAAGGCCCAATGGTGAATGAAGGCTTCGACTGTCTGCGCGGTAAATTCACGGTTATGGCTCTTGAAAGCGATTGTAAAAACACACCTCATGGTTTTCCATTTGTCGTGTCCTTTCTCCCCAGGCTGTAACGTGACCATACCCCGCGAGGTGATTATCCTCAACTCCATTGTCCTCCCCCACAAAGACCTCAACCGCAGCTTCAAAAACCAAATTATTCTCTAGTTACTCTTCCTCACGCCCCGTCACACTCACTGTCAGCGATGAAGGATGCAGCCGGACACACACACACACACACACACAGGAGTGGTTGCTGAGTTACTGTATATAACACGTCAGAAGTGAAGATATGGGAAAATAATTAAACCGTTTTGAAAGATACCTTTTTATATATTTGTTCTCGAGGCTTTACGCGTCAGCTGGTGTCAGCGCTATGAGAGGCTGTGCAATCACGCACGTTGATTCACCTTGAACAGTGGTGTCACCCCAGAGGTTTATTTTTTGTTTTTATTAAGTTTATTAACCAAATTGTAAAATTACCGCCACCTCCTCCCTCCCCCCCGTCCGTCGTCCCCGTGTGATATATTTGGCCGGGTGCAACGCAGTGTAAAAATGTTTTATTGACGTCCGCGTCCTGCCTCTTCAAGGACGCTCTCGACAAACCCGACATGTTTCAACACAGCAGAAAGTATTAGAAAATAAAAAATGAGCAGCTACTGACTGGGTTCATTTTTTAGAGACGCTGGCCGGCCGGCGCAGCACTCGGGCCGAAGCTTTTAGCCTCCTAATTGTCAGTAAGAATCGACTACCAGCCACATAAATTAACCGGCTTCAGATTTACATCGCAATCAAGTAACGTGGCATCTCTTCAATGCAAACCTAGCGAGTGTGTAATCGCACATTAACGTTCACCCCCTCACGATCTCACGATCACTTCGGTTTCAGTCATCGCAACCGGAGCTGTGGGATAACTGGATTTCATCAGGTCCCTCCGTGAAAGGCAAAAAAACAGACAACACATGCAAATTGTCATCCCTGATTCATAAAATCCAACCATTCCAGATTTGTTGTTAGCGTAGGAGCGTACCTGAGGAGGAGTCAAAACCTCCCGGTGTGATGACCGGTACATGCAGCCACAGGATGAAACCCTTGGATTGGAGATAAAACACACAAATTACAGGGAAAATGGGCCGCCAAATAGATTCAAATTGATTGAAATCCGAAGAAACAACAAAAAACTGTTTTGTGAGTTCCATTTCCCAAATCTCTTAACTTTAAAATCTCAGGGGGTGTCTTGCTGTTTCCTTCCAGAGCTTTAATTTAAATGTGAATTACCTTTAATTTCCTTTTGATGGTGCTTCCCCCTGTGCTATTTTACTTTGAACATTTGTTCACACACACACACACACACACACACACACACACACACACACACACACACACACACACACACACACACACACACACAGATCCAAAATCCAATATCATTTACAGAACAGTTCATAACTTGTTGACAGCTTACGTGTGTGTGTGTGTGTGTGTGTGTGTGTGTGTGTGTGTGCGTGTGTGTGTGTGTCTTTTATTTATTTATTTATTTATTTTCCTCTCCTTTTGACTGTGGGAATCGAGATTGTTAACAAGTCGGTGCTCAGCTGCGAACAGACCAGCAGGGGAAGCGCAGACACGCGGATGAAGGAAATAAAAGGAAGAGAATAAAAAATAAAAAAAGACAGCGAGACATAAATAATAAGGCGGGATAGACGGTTGAGTTGACAGCTGGATTCAACCCCCCCCCCACCGTTCAAACGTGAGCTGCATTTTAACCCAGCGAGTAAAGAGACATCAAAACGCAACACACCTTTTCAACAGCAGGGGTTTTAGGGGCTCGGAATAAGGAGTGCTCTCCCAGCTGGTGCTGAGGAGGGAACACAGGGAGGAGATTTCAGACCAAATGCAGCTTCATGATTTCTAAAATAAGAACGTGCTCCTTATTAAACACGCCTGTGCCTTGGAAGCCAGCTGTCGGGCCGCGGCCTTTGCAGATGCCATAAATGAAGATGTTCAAGATATATAATGCAAGTTTATTCAAAGGGTCCACACGGTGCGGGGCTTTGTTACGGTCTGTCTCACGCGCCATAGCGTTCGAGCAGCGTCGCTCTCCACGTTGTCGAAAGGCGTCAGACACAAACCCGAGCCATCGCTTGTTTTAAAAGAGGCGTCCACTGCACGATCTTTCAGTCTTTGTGAGGGACATTGGACAAAATGGCGGAGTAATGCCGAAAAAGCCCTGGAAGCTCTGTGCTGCTTTTGAGTTTCCACGTAAAGGAGTTGCAGAGGCCTTTGCAGTACGCGCAACTCTAGCATGCAGGGCGTCCATGACGCTGCATTATTTATGCCTAGATGAACGGCCACTTCAAAACAGCCTCTGCAACTCCTACCACCGGACACGTATGTGTGTTTGTGTGTCTGAACATTTCCTGACAGTTTTGCAACCCAAAGTTGATTTAACAGCCCGCCACGGAATGCGTTTATCGGAAATGTGTGGGCGCGTCGGGGGGGCCTGCGGAATTCACCTGCCAATCAAGGAACGTGTCTGTGTGTGTGTGTGTGTGTGTGTGTGTGTGTGTGTGTGTGTGTGTGTGTGTGTGTGTGTGTGTGTGTGTGTGTGTGTGTGTTTGTGTTTGTGTGTGTGTGTGTGTGTGTGTGATAAAAATAAAGATGATAAGGAAAAAGAAAGAAAACACAGCAGCAGCAGCAGCAGGAAGGGCACAGTGGGTTTAAGGCACACAGTCACAGTCTATTTCCCAACAAGTGTTTCAAAGTGTCCTTTTTTTGTGGCAGCAGTCAGAAAACACATGGAAGCGTAAGCTAAAAAACAAGGCATTGTCCCGTCCTGTAACCGTCCCCCCGCTGCTGATCAAACGTGAGACCGGCTCGCTCCTCCGGTGGATTCCCAGATAATGCCAATGAATGCAGGCAAAGGAAGAATCGTCCGCCATGGCAAACCTTTCTGCGTCCTTCATTCCCTGCTCGCGCTGCGGGCCGGTCCGCAGTGACGTGAACACAGCGCGAGATCCCCGCTGGCCACGAGAAGCGGTCGTAAAAATAGATGGATGGATGTCCGCGGCTGCGTCAAGTCAAATTGCCAAAGACAATTTTATATCAATATCATTTCCATCTTTCCACGCTCCTGCTCTGGATGGAAATGGTTCCTCCCTCCTCGTGTCCTAGGAGTGCCCAGAAATGGTCTATAAATCAAAGCAGCTGGCGGAGACTTCATTGACTACATCTCCTCCGCAGCTGCGCAACCACACAAAGCATGTGCGACCAGGTGTGTTACGTAGCGTCCTGAGTTCGGGATCTTAACCAGCGCTCGGATCACAGAAACCGAGGCGGGTGGAAGGAACTCCTGTGGTCCGTTGCGTGTTCGGCGGCGGACGAGGACACAGGGACTTTTCCGCCTGAGAGGACGGGCAAAGGGTCCGTGTATCTGCAAACGCGACGCAAACCCCGGAGGAATGACAAATGAGCCGCCGAATGGGAGCCGACGCTCAAATTTACACACTAAAGAAAGACGGCTGGGCCGCCAGGCACCGGCGGGGAATGCTAATGTTTTCTAAACGGCTCTCTGCAGCTCCGGAGCGCCTCCTGCTCCCCTCAGAGCTTTGGAGCAGGTGTTTTCTGTTCCTCGCTCAGCAGTTGTTTGTTTTTTTTGGTGAAATGTGAAGTCAGGGTTGTTCACTCGTGACTCTGATAGATGCAGCGTCAGGCCCCTCGAGGCCGAGGCGGCGGCTACGACACTTTACGTTGGCTTTGCCGTTTATTTATCACTCTAATTTCATGATTTATAAACCCGTTGATTGCTTTGATATGTGTGTTCTCCCTTCTTAGCAGCACAGTTTCTTAGAGCCCTTCTCATCCTATCTCTTCTGTGAGCAGACGCTCTGTTCCTCTATTTCCACAGCCGCCCCGCTGCCATGCCGGTCAGTCCTCTCAAATGCCGGATTGCTATATTTCCGATACACCGTGCGCTCCGATGCAACCTTTCTCGTTATTGGCAAGGGGGGAATCCTACAGCAAGGATGAGTTTTGGGTGACCTCTCTGCGTGGCCGCCTCGAAACAACTTCCCAAAGAAGAATTAGTTACAGCGAGAAGTGGGAGTCATGACTTTGGCCGGCAATTTGATTAAAAAAAACCAAACAAAAACACATTTTCGTGTTTGGCGCCAGGTCGGTATGTTTATTCTCTCACTAAGCTTTGGTGAGTTCAGGCCCGGGGAGCTAAGCCGAGTCAGAATCCCCACGACGAAAACAGTCTTAGTTCCAGTTTCTCCTCGCCAGAGTGCATTTTCATAAACTCAGCTCCCTCGTGTCTCCGGACAAATACCTTTTTTGACACAGAACTTAACCGGCAACGCCCGAAAAAGAATGGAAATCATCGGGAAGAGGGAAAAAAACAAGACACCGGAGCCGTGCGGCTGCATTGTCCAGCTGTTTGGGATCCCCGATGAACAAATCTATTCACCGCTTCTATTTTCCACAATGAGATTGACAGCTGTTTACCTTCACGCAAGGGCGTGAACATGTTTCTCCACGCTCGTCTTCTCGCTGCCGTCCCGCAGCCTCTCCACAGGTGGAGGTCCTGCTGAGGAGAACGACGTGCTGCAAAGGCGGACACCGCGATCACCATGATTTTGTGTAAATACTGGATCCATCCTCAGCGATTGTGGGAGGTGGCGGTGCGTTTCCCCTTAGGTGAGCCGCAGGAAGCGGGGCTCTGAGAGTTGGACGGTCAGAAGCCGCAGACATCGCCGGTTTCGCAGGGAATGAACCGATTATCTACATAAAGGCCCAGTATAAGATGGAGGTTTTTTTTTTTTTCAAAAGCAAATCTAGCGGAGGCCCCAGAATAGAATACAGACCTGGAAATTAGCATAATAGTCCCCATTTATTGGATTATTATTTCTATCCCTCATCCAGACTCCTCTTCATTCTTAAATCCAGATGGTTTCCTGGTACGTGGGTGAATTTCTGCCTTGGCGGGCTCTACTCTGCTCCATTTCCTCTCCTCAATTCCAATTAAAATGTGCACAAAGGAGATTTAGGTGGTGCACGGGATGATGTTCTAATGGTGTGGAAAGAAAAAGTCAGGTCCGCTCATCGATGTGAGTGAGCTCCATTCGGTCAAACTCGCTCATTCGCTCGTTCAACAAGTTTCATGGAAGCACGGGTTCGGTGGCCGTGACGCCAGATCTTACTGGGTTTGGAGGATCTTCGCCTTCCTGCCGTGAGAGACGGCGAGCTCACGCGTCCGCCCCTTCTTCGCACAGCGGCGCGTTTCCCGTTCCTGGCAGCGGCGCGCCGAAGATGAACACGTGGAGCGATTAATCACAACAGAGATCTGATTTGTAATTTTCTCTCTTCTTCTGAGGGGGAAATTCATCCATTTCAGTTTGCTGCGCAGCGCCGGCTCCAGGCTGGATCCGGATGAATCCGCGCAGGGTTGTCGCAGCGCGTCTCCAGTCATCGACCTCAAGCTGCTGATCAGCTGTATCCGCACCCGCAGGAACCCCCGTGTTCCCTGTACGTACGCGGCCGACGGACGCCGAGGATCCCGGATCCTGGTATTTTTCCTCACCTGCCGCGGTGGCATCTCGTCATCGCACGTTCAGACGCTTCTCCCCCTTCGTAGTGGCCACGTGGAGCCAAGGCCGTGGAGCAGGTGTGAAGATGCGTGTCCTTCTCCACGGTTTTTCCTCTTGGCGGATGAAAGCAACGCCTGGCGGCCAAAGCAACCCTCCCCCCAACCCCCTGGCCCCGGCGGTGGGAGAGTCGCGGGAATGCACATGAGTAAACGCGACAGTCGGCGGAGAGAGGAAGGCAAGTGAAGCCTTGATAATGCGCGGCTGGAAAGCTTCTTGATTTATACAGAGGGTTAGATGGTCCAAATGTATCCTCTTGCAATATTTATAGGCATGCATTCGCTCAGCATTCTGAGCGGGGAGGGGGACAGCGGACGCCATGCATCGCTCTGGATAATGCATGGCTGTCACACACTAATGGAGGATGGCTGTGTGATTATTTGCACCATTTCCATAAGATCATAATTTCGTGCATCCTGTACATTTAAGATTAGCGTGCGTGAGCAGGGAGCGCCGTGTCCTGGGGGATGTTTGCTTCTGCTGCGCTTGCAGCAGCTGGCAGACGGCTCCAGCATTAAATTAGACTTATGTGTATGGATGTGTTGTCAAAGTATCGCTACGCTCGCTGGCTATCGGCCCGTCTTGCTCCGACTGACGGTTGCTCAGCCGGAACCGGCGGCACACAGCGATATGTTTCGCAGTTGGCATGGCGATTTCTCGGACTGCGCATTCCGCCTCGCGCGGAAGCAGTTTGGCGACTCGCCGCATCGGCGAGGGTTCCCCTCAACTGCCTGCAGGGTCACGACCCAGCCTGTCCGGGTCCATCGCGGTTCTACGCGTTTTTTTTTCAAGTTTTAATCGCATTATTTTCCCTGATGAGGAAAAAAAACTTTGTAATTTTCTTTTAGTGATTTATTTCAATTTTCAGGTAGTGCAGGTATTCTAGCTGATGCTGAGTAATGTCTGTTGGCTGAATTAGTAATTTAATTTGTTTTCCTGAATTAGATACTAAATAATTGTTCTTTTTTTTTTGAATATCGAGTAAAGAAAGAGCAGGAAAAATGAATTTTTAATTAACGAGCCGTCAACCACAGGGCTTTTGTGTATTTATGTATTTTAAACACGAATGTAACGGCTCAGCATTCAAAACAGTCGTCCGCTGACCCGCAGCCTGAAGGAGCCCTGGATTCAGCTAAACTAGGGCTTCTTCACCAGATCCAGAAGTTTCTCTACAATGAAAATATACCCTGCGTGTGTGTGTGAGTGTGTGGCTTTCAGGCATCTCAGGCTTTCCTGTGCTGTGTCTCGCCACTTGTTTATCTGTAAAACATATGACGAATATATACATATGCATGTAAATATATACACATGTAAACACATATCTGGTTGTTTGTAATGAGATCCAGTTCGGCGCCCCAAGAGCTGGAGAGATACGTCCTGCAAGGCGGGTGAAAACATCGTACTTGCTCAAGAGTGCCATGATGTTTCTCCAGTGGAGGGCACTGTGGCTGTTCACCAAGTCTACACTGCCCTCCAGTGTGTGTGTGTGTGTGTGTGTGTGTGTGTGTGTGTGTGTGTGTGTGTGTGTGTGTGTGTGTGTGTGTGTGTGTGTGTGTGTGTGTGTGACCCCCAGTGATTACAGCGTTTGAGCAAAGCTGTCTTGCATTTCGTTGACTTTGTGGCTCTCAGTAAATAATCTGCAGGAAGCCATGGACCCCCCCCCCCCCCCCCCCCCCCCCCCCCCCCCCCCAAAAAAAACCCAACCCAAACAAACCACCACAAA
>CAAKHD010006880.1:28544-66268 GCA_901007705.1 Fistularia tabacaria | reverse complement strand
TTTAAAAAATAAACCACCCCAAAAAAGGAAAGGGAAAATTTGCCGCTTTTCCAACACCCCTGTATCAGCCGCATCAAGTAGGTAAATCCAGGCCATTCTCACCTGATTCAAAAAGGGGGGGGGGGGGTTGTTTAAGATTTATTTGAGAGCCTCACTCATACATAGAAGCCAAAAGGTAATCTTTTTTTGTGTACAGGGCACCAAGGATGTGAGAAAGTGTTCATATTTGATGACGTGCCAGACAGCTGAGAGCAGTCATATGATGGAAAGATGAGCACATGAGAAAATTGGTTTGGAGAACTTGTATTAGGCTCTACTTGAAGGCTTTATATTGTGCTCACAACTGAGTTAAAACCGTGAACACTTCAAAATTTAGGGCTGCAGCCAATTTTCTGACATCACCTCTGGGGTAGCCTTGTTCTCTAGCTTATGTAACTCAGTGCAATGAAGGACTGCTTTCATCAGCCTTTGTGAACAGTGTAAGTCAGTGGAGAGTGTGAAAGCAAACCATTTAGAATTACCTGTATTTTGTATTGACCTCTTTAACTCAATTCCCATGTAATTTTTTTAGTGTTCTTTGCAAGCTCAAAGAGTTGTTTCAACATCTGAATTTTGCTCCGACCAGAGTAATTTGCTCTCAACTTCACAATGTTTTTCCGAGAACGAAGAGGGGCATGTGGCCTGCAACATTCCAGCACTGCATCATACAGATATCTGCCAGCTTCTTCTGCAGCCAATGGTACACACCATTGGTTAGACAATGACTGCTTGTCCCAAAACCATGTTGCATTGGTGAAAGATCTTTTAATCTTAAGATGTTGAAAACGGTGAAATTGAAATTTGGGCATTTGGAAGGAGCGCTATATGACAAAGCTATAAAAACATCCACTCAACATTAGCAAGAACCATGGTGAGTGTCTATCAGTTGTATGAGACATCCAAAGACTAAAATCCAAATCCACATTCACCCACACATTAACATCTAATTAATGCTGGTGTCAAGTTTTGAATGTAGATAGAAGAGGCATGTATCAGACTAAACATATAATCTGACCTACTCCTACTATAAGTCTAAAGATAATAACACTTTTCATTTCATAATTTCTTTCATTTCTTATGACACACACCTTTCACACCCACAATTACATGAGTTGCATGTAACTTCTTAAATATCAAGGACAACATACAATTGTATATATTAATAAAATAACAACATTACTAATCAAACTGTGAGAAGTAACGTCTTGGTAAGAAGTAAATGGCTAATGCATCGGGTTCACTATTATATGTGAAGGGGGACCTGTCATAACCAGTGTGATTAACTCAAACTGGAGCTGTTGTTCAGCAGCAGATAAGGGGCTACAAAAAACTCAATAGATACAGATAGCTTATTATGAATAGTATCTATCAAATGAAAATCAAAATGTATATTTCTTAAATATTTTTTTTATGTCACAATCTTCAAGACATTTCAACCTTCCAGAACATAATATCACCATAACTAACTTTCAGCCAGGAACCATGAGAAGGAAAGAAATAGAATTAGCTTTCGTAATTAAAGGCTCAGTCCAAATTAAATTGAGCCATTTAGAATGGGAAACCTGGCAATGAGCCTGGATCAAAATAAATGTGGTAAAACCTGTTTTGGCAGACATACCATCTCCAAAGTACTCCTGGTCACAGTGACTCAAATGTGCACAATGTTTGATTTGGACCGTCACTACTTCTAGAACAAGGTTGCTTTTTTTTTTTTATTTTTAAAGTTCTTCTGTATTAGATTTACTCAATTTTCTACTGTGCCTCTAGTGGCCGAAGACACCGACACCGCAACAAGAATTGATACATTTTCAACTTTGACGGCAATAGAGTTTCAACCTTGCTGCAGAGATTTATATGTGTGGATCAGACCAGAAATGGTAATTCAAAAAAAAAAAAATAGAAATAAAACGGAAAGGTTTACAAAACAGTGGTGAGACCAGCGATGCTGTATGGTTTGGTGACAGTGGCACTGAACAAAAGACAGGAGGCAGAGCTGGAGGTAGCAGAGATGAAGATGTTGAGGTTCTCTTTGGGAGTGACCAGGATGGAGAGGATCAGGAATTAGTTCATCAGAGGGACAGCACATGTTAGATGTTTTGGAGAGAAGGTCAGAGAAGCCAGACCGAGATGGTTGGGTCATGGACAGAGGAGGGACTATGAATATATTGGTAGACGGATGCTGGGATTGGAGATGCCAGGCAGGAGGTCTAGAGGAAGACCGAAGAGAAGATATGTGTATGTAGAGAGAGAAGATAGGAAGGTAGTTGGTGTGAGAGAGGAGGATACAGAGAATAGGGTTAGATGGAGGAGGTTGATTCGCTGTGGCGACACCTGAAGGGAAAAGCCCAAAGGAAAAGAAGAAGTCTAGAATCGTGGCATTCAGCGAATTCCTGAGGAACTGGGGAGATGGAGAGAAGATTGCTCACGGGTCTGAGGCTGCGGTAACATCTTATAAGATTTTTGCAAGAGTAAAAAGCTCATTGATCTGCATCTCCAGTCGTGCCACATTGCCCTTCATCCTGGGACGTCAGGTTGGTAAATCTACTTTTGTTTGAATCTTCATGACTGTGAAATGTTAGCAGCATTATGAACACAAATCTAGGCGAATGCAACCTATTGCAGGTTTGAAACAAATTGTGACAATTTAGACCTCAAATCTGTCTAATTCATGACAATGAAATTCTCACTCTGCCTAACAACCCTCACAGCATTCACATCCAAGGCATGATCTTGGACCATTCGGATGCTCCACCCTAACAACCTTGGTTTATTCAGCAGGCAATGTTTTTACGTGTTGTGATTTGAAATATTGTGGTGCTTGAATCGTGTTTTTTTTAAACAAAGCACTTCATTCCTGTGATGTTTCCCACAGTGGGACACTTTCGCTCTTCATGATACGAGACTGGGTGTGACGGATACCTGTCTTCTCATTCTTTTCTCTTTTCTATCACTAAATCTTTCGTTTTTTGTGGCCATCTTGTTCTGGTAGCGGAGAGCCATTGTGCTGAGTCATCTCCATTTTCCTGATGATTTCCAAAAATAACTTACTCCACAAGCCCTTTCTGACAGAAGGAAAGCCCAGGTAGAAGGTTGGTTGTTGTATAGGCCCTTAACATCTTTAGATGTGATTCATTGATAGGCCTTTGGTTTGGGAACTCTTTATTTAAATTAGCCTTTAATAAATGACAATTAAATAACAATGCAAATATTTGTCAATTACTAATTCAACCATATTTTCCATTTATTGCTGAAGCTTGACTGAAGATCAAACCATAAGTGATCATAAATGTGCAGGTAGATGGTTCTGAAGTCGCTCTATGAATTGATGTATGGATATGGCTTAAGCTTGGGGTATATATGCGGCCCGGAAGTGCACTGTCATGATTGTTATATCGTGGTAACGTGGTGCTCATGATTAAAGATAATCTACTCCTAGAATCCAAGGCTCCATCATCGATTATTCCTCGCCAAGCACCACATTGATGACTCCGACGTGATGCTGCCTTGGAGATATCTGAAGCTAGTCCGCTACTCGTTCAGCCCCCGGAACCTGGCCAACGCACGCAAGTACCTGCACGACGTCATCATCAAATACCAGTGCTAGCCCTGCTGGCGCGACAATGCGTTCCGATCAAGTTGACGCCGTGTTGCGGGACCAAGGAGAGCGCAGAGCTCCCTCTTCGCACTGAGAAGGAGCAGGTTGTCCCCAAGCCCAAGGGGTGTGCGATTCCTCTTTCACTGTAACCCGCTCAGCCATCCTTGCCCACCGTGACCCTCCAGCCACTGGAATTCTGGCAGAGCAGCCCCAACGCCTGGTTTCAGCATGTAGAAGCGCTTTTCCACCTGCAGGGAATTTTTGCAGATGTCGCAAGGTACTTTTGGTTGTCGTGGCAGTGGACCAGTCCTCGGCACGGCGAGCCATGGACCTGTTGTGCGAGCCCCCGCAGACAGATAGATACACTGTGCTCAAAAGTCTCCTGCTCCAGAGATACAGCCTGTCTGCAACGGATTGGGCGGACAAGCTGCTTTCCCTTCCCGGTTTGGGCGACGGGTCAGCTGTGGACCTTATGGATGGCATGCTGATGCTGTTGGGAGCCCATGATACTCCTGATGATCCTATTTGTACAAAGCGCTGAAACTAGCGTTAGCATCCAGACCTGTAAGTGAAAGCAAGATGGCGAACCGCGCACACGGAGCGGCTTCTCTCTGTCCCAGAGAAACTGTGTTTTCGTGTTTTTCGTCTGGTGAATCGCAACAGTTTTGTTCGTCTTCATCTGTGCTGTTCGTCGCAAGATGCACATACAGCCGGGAGCTTCTGATTTCCATCGGCAGAAGTTTCACAACAAAGTTAAACAGCCCAATCATGCTGAACCAAATGTGTTCCTCAACATATTCCAGCATATTAACTTCCCCACTCGGGGAAACAACACCCTGGACAATGTCTTCACCACCCAGAAAGGAGCTTACAGGCCCCTCCCCCTCCCCCACCTTGGTGCCTCTGATCACATCTCTGTCATGCTAATGCCAGCCTACAGACCACAGGTCAAAGTCACCAGACCAGTTCGCAAGAAGGTACAGGTGTGGCCGGAAGGGTCCGTGGAGGCTCTTCAAGACTGCTTCAGCAAGACAGACTGGAACATGTTTCAGTGGGCTGCCACCTTCAACAACACCACAGACCTGCAGGACTACACCGAGTCTGTTACAGCATACATCATAAAGTGTATGGATGATGTTGCAGACACCAATACCATCACTGTCAGGGCCAATCAGAAACCTTGACTGACAGGGGAGGTCCACGGGCTCCTGAAGGCTCAGAATACTGCCTTCAAAGCAAGGGACCCGGTTGGCCTGAGGACAGCTAGGGCCAACCTGTTCTGTGGTATTAGGAAGGCTAAAATGCAGTTCTCAAGGAGGATTGCCCACTGCTTCAGAGGCAGCAGACACACTCGCAGCCTGTGGCGGGGGTTACAGACCCTCACGGACTACAAGCCCGCACCACGGACCTGCGACAGCAACACCTCTCTGCTGAATGAGCTGAGTTCTTCTCTCGCTTTGAGGCACAAAACAGCACCCCTGCACAGAAGACAACAACCCCACTAGTGACCAGGAACTGACACTGTCCCCGGATAGCGTGAGGAGATGCCTTGGCAGGATCAACACACGCAAAGCACCGGGTGCTCAAAACATACCTGGCCGGGTTCTGAAAGACTCACATATCGCTGAGTCAGACTGTTATCCCCACATGCTTCAAAGCTACAACCATCGTCCCAGTCCCGAAGAAGTCGTCCCCTTCCTGCTTCAATGACTACCGCTCAGTTGCACTCACTGCCCATACCCCATCATGACCACCTTCTACAGGGGTACCATCAAGAACATCGTGACCGGCTGCATCACAGTGTCGTATGGCGCCTGCACTGCATCCTCTTTAGTCCCCTCAGTGCCCCACTTCTTCTTGGCCAACCGCTTTCTCTGTGCATACTCCTGCACTTCCTTATTCCTCCACCAGGTCTCCTTATCTACTCTCCTTCCAGATGACACACCAAG
Organism: Fistularia tabacaria; assembly: GCA_901007705.1. Lineage (NCBI taxonomy): Eukaryota > Metazoa > Chordata > Actinopteri > Syngnathiformes > Fistulariidae > Fistularia > Fistularia tabacaria. The sequence goes on along the minus strand of CAAKHD010006880.1, from coordinate 60,685 downwards.
TACTCTCCTACCTGTCCCCCTGATCACATTAGCTATAGTTGTCCGGTCATCTGGAAACTCTCCCTGACCACCAAGAGCCTTTCTCATCTCCTCCCTGAAAACCATACAACACTCCTCCCCTTTCAGCTCACACCACTTTGTCCTGTGCTCAGCCTTTGTCCTTTTGATCTTCTTTGTCACCAGATTCATCCGAAAAACCACCATTCTATTCTGTCTGGCTACACTCTCACCTACCACTACTTTGCAGTCACTGATCTCTTTCAGATTAACTCGTCAATATAAGATGGAGTCTACCTGCTTGCTCTTACCTCCGCTCTTTTAAGTTACCCTATGTTCCTGTCTTTTCTGGAAAAAAGTATTAACTACATTTGCCATTTCAACCACCATCCATCCCTCTACATTCCTATCCTTGATACCAAACCTGCCCATCACTTCTTCATCACCTCTATTTCCTGCACCAACATGTCCATTGAAGTCTGCACCAATTACCATTCTCTCATTTCTGGGAACATTCTGCATCAATTCATCCAATTTATTCCAGAACTTCTTCTCCTCTAACTCACATCCTACCTGTGGCGCATAGCCTCTAACAACATTGAGCATCACACCTTCAATTTCTGGTTTCAGACTCAGAAGTCTATCTGACATTATTTTCATCTCCAGAACATTCCTAACAAACTCCTCCTTCAAGATAACTCCTACTCCATTTCTCTTCCTGTCAGTACCATGATATTACAACTTAAAACCTGCTCCTAAGTTCTTAGCCTTACTACCTTTCCACCTGGTCTCCTGGACACACAGTATATCCACCTTCCTTCTCTGCATCATGTAAACCAACTCTCTACCTTTTCCTGTCATCGTCCCAATATTCAAAGTCCCTACTCTCAGTCCCGGACTCTTGCCTTTCCTCTTCTCCGTCTGCTTCTGAACACGCCTTCTTCCTCTTCTTCTTCGACCCACAGCAGCCCAATTTCCACGGCTACCCTGTAGTTTATCGGCACCAATGGCGATCATTGTTAACCCGGTTCTCGACCGAGCCGGTATGAAATTCTAAGGTTGGATTCGCATATTTGGTTTTGGCAAAAGTTTTACGCCGGATGCCCTTCCTGACACAACCCTCTGCATTTATCTGGGCTTGGTACCGACTCAGGGACTCACTTGCCTGTGCCCCCCGAGTCTGGCTGCAGGAGCGTTGGCCCGTGCTGCCCTGAGGCTATATTAAGATAACAATTTAATAAGAATGATAAAAAAAAAAAACACAGTATTAAACTTGTCGACCCCGAATTCTGGCTACTTTGACAGAGAACTTATTTGGAATTCAAAGTGTAACTGGTTTGATAACAGACTCCTGTATGGACTGTGTGTTTTAAGCAACATTAAAATCAGCGCATCAACCAGGACTTGAGTGAGATTAAATAAGGTATCAAGTAGGCAGGTGTTTTAAATACAATAAAACAAGAATACTGTATTTAGCCTTTTTTCAAGGGTTCTTGTTTGTACTTACTTGAAGTTCAAATTGTCCCCGGGGTTCTTCACTTATCTCTTTATAGTGCAAACTTTAGGGACATTAGTAAGTGCTTGACTTCAAGGGTAAAGCAGCAGTTCCTTGGAGGGTACTACCTTCTGAGGAACTGTGTTACCCTTAAAGGAACATTGATTAAAGTAAAAATAAGTAAAGAAATACATAGAAAATGTCTACACTTCAACATTTTGCATGCATTTCATGATTTATATATATACAATATAAACAGTTTATAGATGATATACATCAGGATGTAAAAATTATTAATTACAGCAGATGATAGATACATTTTGTAAACCAAATATTAAATATTCAATCACAAATTTAGAGTAAATTTGACTAAAAAGCAAGTTGCCTTCCAAAAACACTATTTTTTCATTTTTTTGATTGTACTTAGAGATAGGATTTCTAGATAATATCTACCTCAGTGACTTGAAATTTCATACTCCCTTTTACTCCCATTGTTTCTACTTTACACATCGATTAGAAGAGCTTGTTATCGAATCCCAACAATCAATCTTTTCCCGTCATCGACTGCTCGGTGTTATGTTTCTGCTTCTGTTTCTGTGAGAGGATTTTTCATTCGAAGGGGGCAAGCTCTGGAGAAGGATGGTCAGTCGAACACCTCTTACACTGTGTTTGGCAGTGGGAATAGGGATGTACTTATCACGCCAGGCTATCATCTTATCGACAGCAATTCTGCTCTCACAATGTTATCTGCTCCTCCCTTCTGTGGCCCAACCAAAGATCTCCATTTGCTACTGTTAAGTGTACAGTTGGCATGAAAGGACATCTTTGTGGAATCACTCTCATCCTGGCTCCACCTCCAATGGAGGAAAGGTAAAAATCAAGTCCTAACAATAGCAGTGATGATGAATGAATGTGAAAACAAACCAGCTCCACTTCTGTATTAAAAACAGATAGCAGGACTTAGTGACAATGGTTAGATGCCATTTTTGACATTATTACTAATTTCCATAAATTCTGTGGCAATCCTAGCAGGAAGTTGGGAAAACCTTTATATAACCTATTCATCCAAACTGCAAATGACACTATTTTTATTAATTTCCCTGTGGCTGTTCTGAATATTCTTTCATCTTAATCTTTTTTCTGAGTCCCATCTTATGTTGACTGGCACACATTACTATGTGGGCTTCATCCCAAGGATATGACTTTTTAAATAATATACAGCAATAGGCACAATGTTGGCATATGCTAACCTGAAAACAATTGTGCCACAGCCTAACAAACACCAGTCTGAAGCCAATGGCAATTTCTTGCCTCAACAACCTAGCAACAGTACATCTAATCGAATAAAACCAGGTTGTCACTCAGTTGGGGAAACTACTTTGTTCAGTTTTTGGCCTGTCATTACATAGACAACATATATCTTTCATCTTATTGAAACACACACACACACACACACACACACACACACACACACACACACACACACAAACATATATATATATCAATTTACCAGTCGATCTGCGTTCCTACCTTCACCTATGGTCACGAGCTGTGGGTAGTGACCGAAAGAACAAGATAGCGAATACAAGCGGACGAAATGAGTTTTCTCTGCACGGTGGCCGGACTCTCCCTTAGAGATGGGGTGAGAAGTTCGGCCATCCGGGAGGAACTCGAGTTAGAGAAGCTGCTCCTCCGCATAGAGAGGAGTCAGATGAGGTGGCTCGGGCATCTGGTCTGGATGCCTCCTGGACGCCTCCCGGGGGAGGTGTTCCAGGCCTGTCCATCTGGGAGGAGACCATGGGGAAGACCGAGGACATGCTGGAGAGACTATGTCTCCAGGCTGGCGTGTTTGCACCTTGGGGTCCCCCAGAAGAGCTGGACCATGTGGCTGTGGAGAGGGAGGTCTGGGCCTCCCTGCTCCACCTGCTGCCTCCGTGACTGGATGGATGGATGACAGACTCACTTTCACAAACACAGCAAAATGAGGAGAGCAGAGGCCAAAGAGAGTGCAATACATTTTTGAACAGATCATGAATTTCTCTGGACATTTTGAGGCAGTGGTCTCAAGAGTACCCTTTTACTTTTGCTATGAAAATTCAGTTTGTTCTAAATGCAGGTGGGGCTTCTTTTATCTGCCCTGTTGTTGCTGTGCAGTCAGCAAAGCTGCTGGTGAATGGAGCAGGGAAAGACATAACAAATCTCTATGGCTCATGCTACTGCCGGATGCTGAGCTGCAGCAGGGTCTGCCAACAATAGTGAGTAAGTGGGTTGCCGGTGTTCTAGCTGCTACTTGGCAAACATTTTAAGAACATAGCAACACGTCAGTGTTCCTGTCAAAGCAGCTCAGAATATCAACACGCACAAATCTCAAGTCTTCAGTTCAAAAAAATTGGATGCATCAGTTCTGTCATTTTCCATCAATAAAGCGTTTCCCTGGATATTATATATAAGAAATTCTATGGACACTGTGACCTGAAAATATAAATAAATGAAGGATGACGCTTGCATGCATATTCAAACATATCTAAGTATTTATCAAATAAAAAAGGCTCATTCTATCTGAATAAACGGAAAAAAAACAACATCAAAAACAATATCTGGTAGCTTTAGTTGTAACGTACTGTAAAAAAAAAAAAGAAAAAAGCAGACAAACAAAACAAAACAAAACCAACTGCCGCTGAGCGAGAGGTGGGGAACTAGACTGGCCAATTACAGATACGTTTATTTAGACATACAACCTTTCAGTCGCTCGTTCACTGTCATGGGAAATTTTGCGTGCAGTTAACATATTGCATGAGGAATACTGGCAAAAAAACACAAAAAAACGGGGGGAAAAAAGCCAGTGTTGTTATTGTTAAGCCCAAATAAATACAAGGGGTCGTACCAAGAGGGCATTCGACTTAAATCTTCTGCTGAACCAAAAATGTGAATCAAATTTATGACTTTCGTTATGGATTGTTTGAGGCCCAGGTTAATAACAACTGTCATCAATGCTGATAACCTCCAGGGTACTGGTGGAAATGGGGGTACTGTGGGTCAAAGAAGGAGAGGAGATGTCTATAGGCGGAGAGCGAGGAGACAAGAAGTTAATTGGTGTGAGAAAGAAAGATGCAGAAGACAGAAGGTTAGAAGGTGGCAGATTACTCATTTTGGTGACTCCTGAGGAAAAGAAGAAGGAGAAGAAGAAGTGTGGCAGTCACTGTGGAACAAGAACGCTGTATCTCAGCTGCATATTGAATTCTTCGAGGACTGCTGCTTTTATCTGTTGACCACTGCTAACATTATCTAAAAAAGACAAGTCAACAAGTGGAGGAAAAAAAACATACAATGCTCTTGTAGCTATGTAATTAACAGCTGGATCTTCAGGGGAAGAGGAAGAACAGATGTGTCAGCCATGGTGTCATAATGGAAACTGACAGGAGAAGAAGTAGCCCGATTGGTCAACAACTAATCATCTCTACACGACCTCTGCCATTTGGTGGAAATGTAGCATTTCCAGGATATGCTAAACACTTCAATTTCCACAGAGCGAGGTTGATCACGATGGGATTAATAGTATATGAGGAACAATGGCAGCTATCACTGCCACCGCTGGGCCCTCTGAAGAAAAAAAATCTGTAAAGGCAATGCAGCTCCGCATAGCTTGATTGCGGAAAGTAACTGCATTTATTTGGAATGGTTAAATGTGAATTTTGGAGATTAAGGGTTGAATAGACACTCAAATTCTCATACTGTTTCTTCAGACTACTTAAATATGAGGCAACAGCCATTAACAGGGACTCATTTGAGGAGAGCAAATCTCTCTCTAGCGACGTAACTTTTATTATTAAGAGGCAATTTGTGTCTTTTTCAACAATTGAAGAACAGAAGCGGTCTGAGGCAATCTCTTCTGAGATCACTATCTGACCCCATCCTCTGTCTTAAGACGATCCTGGTACTCCAGCTGACCCCAATTTCCAAACGATTAATGTGGGGGATAAAATACGTAACAAGCATACAGAGAAACAAAACAAATTCCACAATACAGAAAGACGTAATTTGCGATTACAGCCTTGCTTTCTGAATGACAAAAAAAAAAGAAATTAAAAAAAATATATAAAAAAGAAAATAATAATGATAATAAAAAAAAAAAATTTATATATATATATATATATAGAGAGAGAGACGTAGGAACCTAATAAATACAAAATACACATGCAGTACTCAGAAATATAAAGTATAAAGTTGGGCCGATTATAATGGCACTTTTACCATGCAACTAGCATTTTAAAGTTCTTTTCTAAAAAAGGCAGGAATGTTGAAAGGCATTTAATGTATAATCTTTAACTGGTGAAAGAAACTGAAAAAAAAAAAATTGATTAGAAAGTTTGAAATAATGATTGGCTTTAAAAAGTTCTCTCAGCGCTGTTGTGATTTCAACAAGAGAACATTTAAAACAGTCTTCCAAACTGTTATATTCAATCAAAGTGATGGAGTTTAACTTAAAAAAATGCATGGATGAAGTTTGCGGCAGCATAAAAAAATTAATCAGATTTGTTGTGGTGCAATTCATTCAAGTATTTCTTCATTTTAAATGCTATTATTTGGTTTTTAGTCAAAATCCTTCAAAGTAAACTGTTATTCATGTCTCTTTTTCCCCTTTCTTAACATCAATCTCACCCTGACAATATGGAATGTGTTCGGCTTTGTTTTTACACCATTCAAGCTCCAACTGCCCAAATTAGGGGTTTTTGAAATTCATCCCTCTGGTGTTGAAAATAAAACATTTAAATAAGTTAGAAAAACATCATAATTTGAGTTTTTATGTAGTGAGAAATTCTTTCAAGACAACTCCTCCCATGTGCCTTCATTATCCATCCACCAAGTTTCACACCACGTCTCGAAAAAAACACTGACACTATTCTGTGAGAAAATTGATCAGTTCGAAGGCTGTGCTTTGAAATTGTGAATATAACCTCATCCATAGGGTGCGAGGAATGGTCTGCACCACAAAAATATGGTAAAAACATATCCCCCAACTAAAGGAGGTTGCTGTTAAAGCCGTTCCTTGGAAACAAATCAAACAGAATAAACAAAAATGAAAGTCTGATATCAGCATCAACATCGAATGAAAACAATCCAGAATAGAAAAAATATTGATACGGGAAGATTGTGAAGTTTTTTCCTGTTGAAATTACCATGAAAATCTTCACAAGATACTGGGATAAAAAACCAAAGCAAAAACAAAATCAAATCATTAGCTGTTCTATTTGTCTACCATAATATTATTCCATCATTTAACTATTATCAATGAAATTAAAATATTTCATGAAATGGATTGAAACGTACAGCATGTTAAAGAAAAACATCTGACATCAAGTTTTGTATCAGCAGCAGAAAGTGATACTGATATGCAAACAAGAGACTGATGTTGCACTTTATAAGTTCCTGGTTGATGTATGTTAATACTCCATATCATGCATCATACGCTGCTGCTGCCCAAAGCCTACGGAAACCTCAAGTAGATCTTGACCGGTCAAGAACTCATACATTTGTATTCACTGCATAAACTGCGACGGTTTTGCTTCATCATTGTGGTTTTAATGCATAACATCTCCTTGACTGGCTGGGATTTCATGGTAAATTAAAAGCCCACAAACTCAAACTGGGCCAAATAAATGTGCAAAGGAGATTAGTTGCATTTTTAATGGAAGTGGATCTTCAGACATAATTTTATCCCAATAAGATATTCAGAATTATTTCCATTCCATCTCAAAGGTTTCCAAACTAAATTGACCGACCAGTGTATTCATCAATTAAACCAAATTTTACTCTCCGCTGAAGGCCTGTCAGAAATTTATAGGTTTGGGTTCATTTTTTGATTAATTGTGTCACGTTCAGCAGCTGCTTCTATAAGAACATGAACACATATGATTCATGACTGTTGCAATACATCTAAATGGACACTTATTTGATCAAACAGATGAATTGGATGCAGCTGTGGAAACAAAAATCATCTGAACTGAGCCAATATTTACAGATCATTTGCATATGAATGGCCCTAATTTATGCAGCTGTAATGACTTTTTCCAAGAACCCGTCCCTGTTCCATTCTGTGGTTATACAAAGAAAAGTTAACTTTAACCAGGAAGACTGACTTCTATGAACGTTCAACATTTTGAGAAACAGGACTTCTCTCAAAGCTGTGCTACAACTTGAATAAATTACATTTTATGACTAGATTGTATAACTTTATACAACTATATTCTATGACTTCATACCGATGTGACTCGGAAAACTAAAGTTTCATGGACTGAACCAGCCTTTGCAGATGATATCATCGCCTGCTATTGGCAAGTGATATTATTCAAATATTATTTCATGGCATTATGGTAATTTAAAACACATTGCAATCCTCTCTTGTGTTATTTTCTGAACCATTAGTTGTTTTTTATAAGCAAAAAAAAAGAAAAAAAGGGTCTACTTGAATGTTTTCACCATGACTGCTTCAAATCTATTCATTCTGCAGGACGATAAGTGCCATGAAATATGATACATATCAGGGAAAGAAATATAATAGTGTGGAAATATCATAATGTTTTGCATTATCAGTAATATAGCACGGTAATAATGTGTGGAAGTATATGAAAACCACAAAGTGCCAGCGTAAAAGGATGAAATCAACTGAGTAATGACAAGGGACTGCTTGGTCCACAAACTGAGGAATAGGTACATGTTTTCTTCATTTACACATGAGATTCTCAAAAGAAAATCAATCCCAATGGCCATATGAAAATTCAAATCCAAAATCTTGCTAATCAGTGTCAGTATTTTCTTGAATTCCAATGCGGCCAAATTACAAAGTAACATGGTAAAAGATAAAGCACAATCAGTGCCAAGTCTCTGAGTACATTATTTGATCCTTGACAACACCACATATTCTTCGTCCAAGTGATTCCAAGTGATTGGGTTTTCACATAAAACAAATACATTTCTAGGAAATCAACATCTTACACGGACTACTTTCATCCATCTGTGAACTTGCTAATAAGTCCCATTTACACAGAAATGTAACGATCCAATGAAAATAGTACTGGCAAAGAAGGAGGATCACTGACATTTGAGAACACTCAGGAAATAGTGTTATGAAATAGCCACTTAATGTAGCATTGCATGAAACACCAATTAGTGTATAAAGATAACTATTTAAAAGTTACACTTACAATGCAATGGCGATACAGTAGAATTTGGATTCATGTCAGATCCCATTTGATCTAAAGCAAGTTTTTCATAAAAGACAATTTAATAAAACATATCTTGAGACAAAAATCTCGAGCATAACCGATACTTGCTAAATACATGTAATGGTTAATATTCGCTTCACGTTAAATATCGAAATCGATATGTACAAAGTCCTCTGCTTGCACAACATACAATTTGTCTGAGTTAGTTTGGGGCTCGTTTAGATATTTGCACTGATTGTTTTCTGGAGAATACGGCCACTGTAGGGGAAACGGTGGGGACACCGTCAGGCTGGGTTGCAAACAAGCAAGATTAGCCAAACAAAAATCATATATGAGTCAGTTATGTTTTTGTGAGATGTTTCCTCGTTATACAGTTGTCTATTTACATGCTGTGTATTGTTCAATAACTATACAGACGGCCTCTGATGTTAAGTCCTTCTGAGCTCCAATGTCATCAATATTTATCTACCGTTGTTTTGTTTGTCATTGGAAACTTGACTCCAATCTGCTCTCTAGTGGATGTCCTGTTGAACGTCCATCCCGATGTGAGAAGCATGTCAGCAACGCTTCCAGTGTTTGAAATGGACTTATCCTTTTCAATATAGGGAGCATAAAAGTCTTGAGCCAGAACAACTTAAAATGCTCTTTCTGCAACAAAAATATAGATCCATAAATCACGCATACAGTGGATGATCAGTTCAACAAGGTGAGGTGATTGCGGGACTGGACGCATGAGAAACGATAAGTGAGATGATTATTGTCTCTTTAAAGGAGAGTGATGCTATGCTGAGAAGACACTGTCAACTGCAGGACATTCATATCATCTGCTAATTAAGATAATCTGAGGCTAACTTAAAATGCGTAAACTGGAAGAGATGTAAAGAGAAACAATTTGAAAACCCCTACAAAGACAAAGATAGACGGGTAAGGGTCAGTTAGTGGCCTTTCGTTGCTGTGGAACAAATGTTGGTTGTGTCCTTAGGGTACGTCGAGCAAGAAAAAAGAGGCATGAGGATTTCATTCAGGGTGCAGCTCAAATAGCCGAACTGGAGGTTCAATGGATGTTACAGAGTTTTTTACCTAAAGATCCAATTTTGCCTTTGGACCTCTAATAGGTAGCAGGTCTTATTGAAAGGCAAGTTAATACAACTTGTGTATCATGAAACAGGTTGAAGATCTGCATGTTCATTTCTCTTTTCCTTATTTAATGGTCTGACATCAAGCATTAAGTGTGTTCTTTACATGCTTTTAATGAGAGAGTAGCAGCTAAATGCAGAGCCTGAATGCAGTTAGGGGACCATGTTTCCAGATTTGTTTGCATGGAATGCAGTCATTTTTAAATCCCATGCTTCACCACATTGCTAATTTAAGCTAAACTTGATATTTTTAATGTTTCTTTATTATTTATTTCTTTTTTTTTTGGTCTACTTAATTAGTTGTGTTGCTAAAGCCTAACTGAGTATATTGGATGTTTTAAATAAATTGAATGGGAAAATGGGACATGAGTATAAAAGGGGATGTGGCTGGTTTTGTTGTATGATTTTACATTTTTGGAGTTAGTGCCATCAAATCTGTTGAAAATATGCATTAGAACCATGTACACACTAGTCATAAGACATGGTGGGTACTTTTGCGATGAACTTAATGATCCTGTTCGATGTGGTCAATACTCAGAATTTCAATTTTGTCATCATGATGCTATGAGCAGTGATGAATGCACCATTAACATTTTGAAAGCTATCACAGCTTCTTGAAGATGATGTTTGACATACTTTATCAATCAGTTGAGGTCTGATTAGGTTCGGAAATTGGAAACACTGCGTTTAGTCAAAGGAAACATAGGTAAGGATTAAGTTGTGAGGTAACCCAATGGTTTTCACTCATGTATGGATCCATCAACGAAAAACTCCATTCAAGGCTAGGCGTGTTGCATACGACTGAACATACACACCACGCTTACAGATGGATCATCTGGACCACATCTTCCATTTCATCAGAAAATCAGTCTAATTTCTTGTGGCGTGTCGACGAGGAAATGGACGGGTTCAAACTTTAATGAGTAGACACACCAGCATAATAATTCATCTCTCGAACATTGGGGAACGTCAGTATATGTACCCTCCGTAACCACGCCCCCGCAAGCCGTCAGTCCCTGGGTGAGAGGCCATACCCTTTAGTGTCCCCCACTTTGTGTTACAGATGGGTGGAGATTTTGCATTTCGCCCTTAGAAATGATGACACAGGACTAGGAGGCTAATTTGTTTTTTAAAAACAGCTGTGGTCTGACTACAATCTTTCTGAATGACAGCTTTACTGTTTTCTAGCACAGAAACAGTTGTTTTCACTATGAATGCTGGTTATTTACTTAATGCAATATTTGTTAAAAGAAATTGCTTTTTTGCAAGAATGATTCACATGGAAACTTGCTGTGTCAAGAGGCTAAGAAAACCTTTTTAACCCTGGAGGGTTTGAAGAGCTTTCCTTATCTGCAGTCTTTTTCACACTGAGGTGGAAGTGTGACATTTTGGTTACGTTTTGGAAGACGTGTGTCCTTGCAGAGGTCAAAACACTTTGATAAACAGATAAAACACCAGGATTTAACAGCACAATGTGACTGACTGCTTTGCGTGATGCATTGCTAGGTGAAACATACATGGCCACAAATGCACTCGTGGAGTAAAACTCCATTTTTCTTTTTTTTTTTGAGCAATCGTTGGAAGCTAAGTCTGTGTTTTGGTTGGCACCTGATCAGTGAAAAAGGGGTTCAGCTCAAATGCTACTGACATGGGCCCAGGCTCATTTATGGTCAACCAGCTATTATTATTCTAAAATTTGATGAGTTGAAAATAGAACTGAAAATAGTTCTTAAGATTGAAATCTTAAGTAATATTTTCCAAGAAATAAAACTCCTCACAGTGCTTTCCTTGGGCTCGGATTGGAGTGAGCATAGTCTTTTTCCCATGTTATAAACTATGTTGCTTGGTGATCCTCTCAACTGTACAGTTGCCCGAGTATGGGCTGAAATCCAATGCAGTGACATTGGTGTGTTTAAGCACAAATTAAAAGTATTCTACATTTTTCCATTGCTTGTATTATAGCAATAGTAACAATCACAGAAATAGCAATAATAATGATAATCATAATTGCACTAAATTATGATGATGATAATATTAATAATGGTAATACGACTGTTGCTACTGCTACTGCAACAACAAGAACTACTAATGATAATCATAAAAAATAATGTATGATCTATTTCTTAAAAAATAACACCAAAATAAGGGTAAATATCTGAACACTAACAATTAAAAAACTAGAACATTAGAATGGGAGATGAGAAAAATAAGTATCACCGAGTACATACATATACCTGTAAATATATACATACAATTGTATTTGTACTTACTATTTGAGGAACATCCATCCATCGTCTGCCGCTTATCCTATTTAGGGGATAGCTGCAGTCCATTCCAGCTGCCATCGGCCGAAAATACACCCTGGACTGGTCGGCAGTCAATCACACCACAATTACAAAAAGACAACCATTCACTCTCTCATCCCAGTTTGCCCATTAACCTGCTGCTCAAGGGCAGCCCTAACATGCCGGTGAACCTTAACTGGTAGTTTTAGCGTGTAGTTTTCCACGACGTGCCTCGTAGACGCGGTTGAAAATGTAGGCGTCGTTAGGGACAAGAATTTCACCAGCAAACTTTGATATGCATCCCCCGGAACGTGGCGAAAGACATGGCGTCAATTAAGCGAAACGCAAGCAGGCCATTGGCGATCAGAAAATCTGCGGCGATGATGGGAACTGTGATGGAGACAATCACAAAGTGCTATTCAAAACACCGTCCGCCAATACAAACAGTTACCAAGTGTGAACCAAAAGTCGTTATGGACGACCCGTTAACGGCACTAAGTAGTGGGCCGCTGCCTCTGTCCGGAATGTCTGCTTGCATTGGAGGGAGATGGCTCCTCTGTGAGCTACAGTCCACCAGGAATGGAAGTCCATACCTCGAGTTCCTGATGAACAACAGCTGGGTGTGTCCGCCAGCGCCCGCTGCCGCTACAGAGCTCCGGCTCCGCGATTCTGCAGGGGCCCTGAACGAGCATGGGTCAACGCAATGCTTTGTCTCGCTGCCGAATCTGCAGTGGAAGAAGCAGAGGTGAGTCCTTCGCCTCCTAGGGGCGGCCGCCCTGTACGAATCCGCAACCCCTGGCGCCACCCACCGGGGGTCCGGCGCCATGCTCTGGACTGCAAACTGCTTGGTCGCCCAAACCCTGGTAGTTGCCAGCGGCCAGACAGTGGGAGTTTGCAAAGATTGTACGCACCCCCACTATAGCGCCGCCAGGGCAAGCACTGGTATTTGACGATGACTCTCCAATGTCACCAATGTGGCGCTCAGCGAGGAATAATTGATGACAAAGTCTTAAATGAAAAATTCAAGCCACGCCCCCGGCCCCTAGTCCCGCGGGGTGAAAGGCCACGCCCTCAGTGTCCACCAAAGTATACATTATCATTAAGGGTGCTGAGTTTGCAGATGGCATCGAGTAACTATAGAGGGATAAAGTTGATGAGCCGTACAATGAAGTTATGGGAGAGAGTAGTGGAAACGAGGCTGAGAGCAGAAGTCAGCATTTGTGAGCAGCAGTATGGCTTCATGCCTAGAAAGAGTACTTCAGATGCAGTATTTGCTTTGAGAATGCTAATAGAGAAGTACAGAGAAGGTCAGAGGGAGCTGCATTGTGCTTTTGTAGACCTAGAAAAAGCATAAGACAGGGTGCTGAGAGAGGAACTCTGTTATTGTATGAGGAAGTCTGGAGTGGCAGAGAAGTATGTTAGACTGGTGCAGGACATGTATGCTAGCTGTGAGATAGTGGTAAAGTGTGCTGTAGGTGTAACAGAAAAGTTCAAGGTGGAGGTGGGACTTCATCAGGGATCAGCTCTGAGCCCCTTCTTGTTTGCAGTGGGGAAGGACAGGATGACAGATGAGGTTAGACAGGAATCTCAATGGACCATGATGTGGTGTTAGTGCTATGTCAACAGCTCTTATCTGGGAAGCCGAGGTGACACGGGAAGATGACTTCAGAGTTAGGGGACAGGGAGTATTGGTTTGGATGTTGGTGTGGGAGTTGGTGTGGAGACGTTGGTTCTACTAAAGTTAAACATTACTAAACTATAGCTGAACTCACAATTTACTTGAGATGACAAAGGAACGCGACACATGCAGATGACATTGTGGTCCATAGTGAGAGAGGGGAACAGGTTGAGGAAAATCTTGAGAAGTGGAGGAATGCTCTGGAAAAGAGAGGAACAAAGGTTGGTTGCAGCAAGACAGAATATACAATATGTGTGTGAACAAGAGGAACCCGGTTGGAATGGCGAGGCAACAGGGAGTGGAGATCAAGAAGTTGGAGGATTTCAGGTACTTAGGGTCAACAGTCCAGAGCAACAGAGAGTGTGGAAAAGAGGTAAAGAAACTGGAGAAGGTCAGAGAAGCCAGACTGAGATGGTTGGGTCATGTACAGAGGAGGGATGGAGAATATATCTTATATCCTATACTATAGTTAATATATATTATCTTATATTGGTAGACGGATGCTGGAATTGGAGCTGCCAGACAGGAGGTCTAGAGGAAGACCGAAGAGAAGATTTCTGGACGTAGAGAGAGAGAGAGAGAGAGAGAGGATATGAAGGTAGGTGATGTGAGAGAGGAGGATCCAGAGAATAGGTTTAGATGGAGAATGTTCATTTGCTTTGGCGACCCCTGAAGGGAAATGCTGAAAGGAAAAGAAGAAGAAGTTAACTAACTTAGTATACAGTAGATATGAGTTGAGGAAAAGGTGGTAAAAAAAAGTCAATCTAAGAATCCAGTTGAAAAAAGAAAAAGTTAGATGAAATAAAACAGCTCGTGATTTATCTCTTCTTTCACCACCACTTCCTCGCTTGGACTCCAACCACTGTGATTTACTACTAATTGTTTGGATTTTGGCGGGAGGTTGCCTTCATCAACAGCGAGACAACCCTATCTCCCACCTTTACACACAATCAAAAATGATCTACACTCACCAAACACACATACACACTTCACACGCACAGACACACACACACGCTCACACACAAAATCTCACGAGGCGACAGATCGTAACATTCGAGTAAGACGAGAACAAACACACGCATCAATAGGCAAAAGATCCAAAAGGACATTCAAACCTTTTCTTATTTTCCTACGCGAACACACACATATACGCACATAAACACTTAAACACACTCTTGCTCATCAGCCAAAATATATGACCCAATAAAACCCAGACGTGTGTCACCGCAATGCACACACACAACCCTTGGCAAGATTCCTACATGAGCAGTGTTAGTCAGTTGCTGGTGGCCTTGTGAAGAAATTTAAATCCTCTCTCCGACACTGCATGCGCATGTGGGCACACAGACAGACACACACACACACACACACACACACACACACACACACACACACACACACACACACACACACACACACACACACACACAACAGCATCCCAAATGATAACTCTGCTGGTTGCAAACAAACGCTTCTGCATGCTCTGCACATATCCACCTGTGTATGTTTCCCTGCAGCCACTATCCAATAACATCATATTGACAATGCTGGAAGCATACAAAAACATGTGCCCCCACCCTCCAAACACACATTTTGTATACTAATGAGGAAAAAAATCCAATTGCCTATTTTAGATTTTTTGCAGTTCTCTGGACTCTGGAGGATCACATGCAGCTACAGGCTATTTCATATCCATACAGAAATGCTCATGCACACACAGACATTTCCTTCCTCCATGAATTTCATTTTTTCACTCTTGCACCTCTCCCTCCTCTTCCCCTTCTCTCTCCTCTCCGTCCTCTCTCCCTCCCCTCACTCCTCTCCAAAGTGAGAGACCTAAATGCCTGCCATATTTGTGCAATTACGCTGTGGCTGTTGAATTGGCTCGGATGCATAATTTTGTTGGAATTATAAATTTATTCTTTCAGTATTATGTTTTTCCTTTGGGCAGCACGGTGGCGCAGTGGTTAGTCCCCGACTACTTTCTTTTTCCAAGAGGACAAAAATGGCAAAATCAAACTATTGTGTGAATGAGAGAGTGAATGGTTGTTTGTCTCAATGTGTGGCCCTGCGATGGACTGGCGAGCGGCTCGGTGTGCACCCCGCCTCTCGCCCAGTGACTATATATTTGACTTATAGACTTTGGCCGGGATAGGCTTCAGCATCCACCGCGACCCTGAGGGCAGGATAAGTGGCAGACGATGGATGGACGGATGGATGTTGACACTTGATGATTATTCTGAAGAGTTTATTGCAAGTAAACGTATTTATCTATTTATTTATTGATTTATTTATCTGTCTTTATTAGCTAAATCCAGCCATTTGTTTCCTTCGGAAACATGATGGGGGGTAAAACTATGAAATATTATATCTCTCATCACGGAGGTTACATTACATAAAAAATACATCCAATTTTGGGCGGCTGCTTCTTTCTGTACTGCAAATGTATGAACCAAATATGCATCATATCCAAAGGGAAAATGCATCTGTAAGAGCCATCACCACAAGTTTTGTATTTAGGGTTGACCAGATATCAAAGAATTTTAATCAAAATGTTGATTCTAGCTGAGTGTAAAAAAATCAATGCACTGTTGTGTTAGTTCTGTGTATGAATGTATAATATGTACCAGTATGGACAAAGATATATAGAATAATATCACCCATCTGATCACATTCAAATGGGGTCAATCTCCCTGTCCAGTTTGTTGTCAGCGTCCCGGCAGGTCTAAGTACCAGTTTTCAAAATCCAGCTGTTCATTTTTTCCCGTGTCCAACATGTCTAGAATCCGTGCTGGTTCGCGGCTGTTTTAAAATATCAAATAGAACGGAAGAAGCATTATTTGGGAAATAATGCATCAGAGCAAAATGTGGACCTGTGAAAACTTAATACTGGGGATCATCTTGAATTATATGTCGGTGCATGATGATATATTTTGAGAAAAATAGAGAACTATCTCAGATAGGTTTTAAACAGTTTACTCGAGTCTGCTTATTCAGTGGAAAGTCAGTGAATTATATTTGTTTATGTGGACATAACTATACAGAATATGGACTTAGATTTATGACAGAATGGAATATGAAATCTTCAAAAAAAAAAAAACAACAAAAACAGAAAATAGTACTTTTGGAAAAACAAAAACAAAAAACAAAAAGACCTAGTGCAGATTGTGGGTCATTTTAGAAGCCTATTTGGACTTCATCTGCCATTCAAAACATTTCCGTAGCAGGGAAGCTTGTCGGTAATATAGCTTGTCGGTCATATTGAAATCATTACAACCGCAGGTCTTTCACAGTTGTGTATCTCTCTCCATCTTCTACGTATTCAAATGACTGCAGTTCCTGAAATTTTAGTCCCAAGACAGAGGGAAACACTGTTTTAAAACATAAGAAACTCATCCTCTTAGAAAAATGCATTTAACCGATGCGGTTCTTTTCAATAATTAAACCAAAACATCTGGTTTAGAATCCAAGACTTTTGCATGCATGTCCTTGCGTTTAGGGAAGGAAAGCTGTACAGCAGCTTCATGATAAGTTGGACTCACCAAAACAATCCATACCCGGTGATTGGCAGAACTGGAAACGTTCGGCTTCTGTAAAGAGATGCTAATTGGTGCGCTAATTAAATCTGTGACTAAGTAGCAGTCTCTCATGAATGCCGTTCATTTCCTTATACTGAGTCATACTTATGCCCCAATATAGATTAGTGTGTGCCTGTATATGGCTAGAGGATGTAAATTGAGCAGCACTTTTGAAAAAACATGAGAAGGGAGGAGAAGCAGATCATACGGAATTCATATTCAGAATGTTGAGCGCATATTCTGATGTCAAATCATCATATTCACAAACCTACTGACTCGGATGGCGGACTTGATGCATCGTGTTCTGGCCCACCAGAGAGAAATTCTAACTTACTTAAGCTGACACTTCAGTGCTTTCAGGAGGAAGTATTATTGTTGCTGAGTGTGCAGTATCTCAAACTCACAGTCCCTCTCAGTGTGTTTTAGGAGAAGTTGCCCTGAAGGACAGAAGTTATCTGGGGAGACACTGTCATACCTACTTAGAATGACAGAGCAGCAAGGAGCCCTGAAAGTGGGATTTATATTCCACAGCAGACTTGAGGTCAATGCTGGAGTAGAGAACGGGTGCTTTGGCCAGTGTTGGGAGGATGGAAGTGGGAGAATTTGAGTAATATGTCCTCTGAGATTTTTAAGAAAGCAAGTAAGGTGGGCTTCTATTGTCAATGGAACTGACGCTGTGAGAGGCATGAGGAGACATTTAGCAACCTGCCGCTGATCTGTTGGATTTTTCGCTGAGTGTTTGGGGTGGCGTGGCGGCCATCGGTTAGCACTTCTTCATAACAGCATAGGACTCAGGTTCTGGACTCTCTGTGTGGAGTTTGCATGCTCTCCCCTGTCACTGGAAGGGTTTCCTCCCGGTTGTCTGGTTTCCTCCCACAGTCCAAAAACATGCAGAAGGTTATCCATTCTTCTCTGCTTATTCTACCCTTAGGGTGACCGTGTATACTGGGGCCTATCCCAGCTGTCACTGGATGAGAGGCGGGGTACACACCGGACCGCTCGCCAATCAATCGCAGGGCCACATATTGAGACAAACAACCATTCACTCTCTCATTCACACAATCGTGTGATTTGCCATTTTTGTCCTCTTGGAAAAAGAAAATAGTCAGGAACTCCTGTGCCATCGCTCCCTCTCAGTCCTCATGGATTCCCGTGCCATCGCTCACTCTTGTGCCTGTGTTTCCTGCGCCACCTCTACCCTTACACGCTCTCTGTCTTTGGCTCCGTTTCCCCTTTCCGCTTGGTCTTATTAGCGGCTGCATCCCTCGTGATTCTGGCGTTGCAGACCAGCGTCCTTTGTCTTGTCATCGTGTCCTGACTGGGCCTTTCTCATCGGTGAATGTCAGTGCCTCTCGTCTGGCTGCCTTTGACCCGACTGGGCCTCTCTCGTCATTGTACACCAGCGCCTTCTACCTGGCTGGTGTCCTGACCAGGCCTCTCCTGTCGATGTATGCCAGTGACTCTTGACCCGCCGCCCATCCCAAAAAGGCTTCCCTCGTCAGCGTATGTCAGGGCCTTCTACTTGGATTCCCATCCCCCACTTGGATTCTCTGAGTTGTATGTATGCGCCTTCCGCCTGGCCACCCGTCCTCAACCAGCCTCTCTCGTCAGCGTAGGCCAGTGCCTCTCGCCTGGCCACCTGTTCCCTAACGGGCTTTTCTCTTAGATGTGTTTGGATGTCATAGTGTTTGTTGGAACTGCACCCATGGTAAACTTGCCTTTGTTGCACACTATCTGTTTCGGTGTCTGTCCGACTACAAAACCATAACATTTGGCGTTCCATTTCATACCCCTCAATGTCATATATGGGAATACAACACTTTATGTATGTTGCAGATTGTCCTGAAAAATCAGAAAATTGTGAATTTGGGGCTCACCTGCACGATGCACTTCGGGAAAGGTTAATCTGCAGCCTCAGTAGCGAGTCCATACAGACGAGGCGATTAACAGAGGCCGACCTCACCTATCAGAAAGCAATGGAAATCGCCATATCTATGGAGACAATGGCAAGGGAGTCTTAGCTGATTAGTAGCTCCCTGAAGGAGAATGCAGTTTCCTTCTCATCCATGTCGGGGAGGAAATGCACCAGATGTAGAAGGACAAACCGTTCTGAAAGTGACTGCTTTTACAAGGACCAGAGTTGCCACCACTGTGATAAGAAAGGCCACATCTTGCGCACATGCAAAGAGAGCAGCCAGGAATAAAGCTGGAACACAATGTGGGAGAGGAAAGACAACAAATGGGGGGAAAATTCAAAAAGACAGGTAAATAAGTTTGTCACCATTGATAAGTTGAGTGACAGATACCACTGATTCTGACACGGATGTCGCCCTTCACATAGTAGATGGAGCCAATAGGGGAACACAGAGAGCAAACGTTGCACGGCAGGATAACCAAGCCTCTGTAGTAATATGGGTCAGGCCAAAAGTCTAGGGACAAACAACCAAAACGAACTAGACACGGACGCAGCAGTGTCCATTATCTCAGAAAAGCTGTATAATGCACAATTCAGCCACATTCGTCTGCGCCACACCCACATCCTGCTGAAAACATACACTGGCCAAGTCATCGCCCCAGTAGGGGTGGTGAAAATAAGTGCAGTTCAGCGGATGTGCCAACCCCATCGTGCCCATCACAAAGGAAAAGGGGGATGTAGGCATCTAGTGGGGACTTCAAAGTGACCATCAACCCCGCACTCTGTGCAGAGCATTCTCCTATCCTCAGAAGACCCGTTTGCCTTGCTAGCTGGGAGGCAGCGCTTCAGCAAACTGGATTTCTCACATGACATGTGTACCTGCAAGTGCCAGTTCAGGAGAGCTCACATAAATACCTCACCATCACAACACAAAAAGGACTGCTGTGTTATAACCGACTGCCTTTTGGCATTACATCAGCACCGTCCATCTTTCAGCGAGTCATGGATCCGGTACTTCAGGGGCTTCACAATGTGCACTGTTTTCTAGATGACATCCTGATAACGGGACATAATGATGCTGATCACCTGAAAAACTTGGAGGATGTCCTGAACCGCTTGGGAAAATTTGGCCTCCGTGTGCAGATAGAAAAATGTGAGTTTTTTAGAGACACTCTGGAATATCTGGGGCATATAATTGTTGCCAAAGGGCTCCACGAATCCCCAGAAAAGCTCTGTGCCATCACAGAGGCCCCAGCCCCGACCAATGAAGGCCAGCTATGCTCTTTTCTGGGTCTAATAAACTACTATGGTAGGTTTGTCCTAAACATGGTAACCGCACTCAGTCCCCTGCAAGCATTATTACACAAGGGTGTACAATGGAAATGGACCCAAAGTGTGTAAAAGCATTCAGCACAGCAAAAGAACAGCTCCTCTCAGATAGAGTGCTCACTCATTACGACCCCAGACTGCCACTCAGATTGGCATGCGATGCCTCGCCGTACGCCGCGGGCGCAGTGATTTCCCATGTTAGGCCTGGTGGTTAAGAGAGGCCAATAGCATTTGCATGCAGAACCTTAAGCAAAGCAGAACAAAACTATGTTCGGATTGAGCGGGAGGCCCTGTGAATCCTATTTGGCACACGCAAGTTCCATGCCTACCTCTATGGCCAGCATTTCACCCTGTTTACTGACCACAGACCACTGACAACTATATTGAGACCCAGCAAGGCTACTCCATCTATGGCAGCAACCAGGCTTGAGCGGTGGGTCCTCATACTTACAGCCCACCATTACACAGTTCAGTATAGGAGTTCAGCTGAACATGGAAATGCAGATGGCCTTTCTTGCCTGCCCCTGCAGGTGGTTCACAAGGAAAAGCTGGGCTCAGTGGATAGGGTGCTGATACATCACCTGGACAAGCTGCCAGTGTGCAGCACTGACATTTGCAAAGAGACAAGGAATGATCCAGTACTTGCTCAAGTGATGGACTGGGTACTCTTGGGGCAGTTCCCCATGACTCAAGGGCACGACAATGCCCTGACGCCCTTTTAGTCATGGAGAGATGAGCTCACTGTGGTGCACTGATGCCTTCTTTGGGGTAACAGGGTGATTGTGCCCCCAAGACTGAGGCCACAATTGCTGAAAGAGCTGCATGCAGGGCACCCTGGTGTTGTGAAAATGAAAGCCATGATTATAGGCGGGGGGAGGAGAAGTGGATGCCAGGTGTGGCGGTGTCGCAGTCAGGCCCAGTTTCTTACACAGTGGATGTGGGCTCAGGAGTACTCTGAAAATGTCACACTAATGAGATGTGGGCCAGTGAGGTGGGAAGGCTTGTACCCTGAGAGCCACAACAACCACCGGCACTGAATCAACCAGTTAATCTCCCCGTGAACCGGAGTTCCCTCAGAAAGGTCAGTCTAGGCCGTTCCTCCTGCAGAGACAATGAGGAGGTAACCCTTCATGGGTTACCAAACCCCCTGACTGTCTAACCTTTTCAGAGGTCTGGGGTACGGGCCATCGCTCCGCAATCCCCTGACAAACGGGAGGTGTGGAACAGTCTACCTCCTGCCTCAGGCTAGTGGTGTTATCGGTTCATTTCATTGCCAATAGGCTTAGTCAGTTTATTATTTGTTGTTTGTAAAAAATGGGGGGCGGGTTGATTTGGGGGTTATCTTTATGAGATAGTTGGTATTGTTCTGTTTGAACACCCAGTTATATCCAACAGATTTTGGGGACTGCATTCTAAATAAGTGGAGGGGAGATGTGATGTATTGGGTTGTGTTTGTCTGCTCTGGTCATTTCCCCTGGGTGCTGCCACGGTGGCTATAGTGTTTATCTGTGCTGTGGTTGAGGCCGTATCTTTGGTCTTCCTCTGAATGTTGTTCATTTTTTTGTATTTCAAGCAATTTTTGAAAAAAATACGGTGGTTTTAATTGTGCAACAAATGTGGGTTTTTGATGTCCTGATCATGACTCAAGTTTTGTATGATATTGACACTGATTGCAATTTTTCTATTTTTTTCCAATTGCTCTGTGCTGGACGGAATGCCACAGACAAAAAAGATAAAATAAAAATACAAACAAAGACAAAGACAAAGACAAACCAACAAACAACAAAAAAAAAATCTTGCCTCTAACATGAAGTATATCCTCATCACTGTGCAATTGACACCAGTCTGTAATTAACCACAAACTGTGCATCTCCAATTCCCTTTTGCTGAAAGTGTTATGGAAATGCAGCAGTTGAGACAGTTGTCGTCCTGCAGCTACTCAGTGAGGCCGAGTGTGTAAGTGCTCTGAAGGGAAGTGGAAGCTCGCAGCAGCAACTGGGGGCTGCTCATTAGGGGCATGAACTATGTAAAAGGACTAACTAAATGCTTTTAAAATTTGTTGCTAAAACTTTGTGACAAAGGAAACACATTCTCAAACAAAGGAAAAGATTGTCAGGTGTATCAGTTGAAAAATTAATTCCTCAAGGAGGTTTGCGAAGTCTATTCATCCAAAAACATGAGGGATGTAAAGGAAATACAGGATGTGTCTTCATGCTATGAAGTAGTGTGTTTAACATAGATTGGATCGAATTTTGATTTGTATTTTTTCACACGATATTGTCATATTCCCTGTGTAACTTGGTGACCGGTTTAGTTGTGGTGAATTTGAGTAAAACCCAGGCTCATCAAACACTTTGTTGAATCCAGAATAATTTGACAGTGGCATTCATTTTTACTTACCCTTGTTCATTACTTGCCCTCAATTCACTACCGTTCCCTGTATCTTATACTTGAATGAAAATAGTTTTTTGCATGATTTTACTGATTCAAATAAACAATTTTTTACCGGAATTATTGCCTTATATTTCTCAATTATGACTTTAGATTGAATTCTGAACAACTAATTCAGCTGGTCATGACATTTTATAATTAGTTGAACTTAACTCTGAACTTTGGAGATATTTTTAGTATTGTATTCAAATATAACCTGAATTTTTGCAATCATCTGCCCTTTTAACTTTAGCATGACAGTGGAAAGCTGCCAAAGTCTTGCCTTAGACCAGAGATAATATTTATCTGTACAGGTTAAAGCCCATTTGGTGGGCAAACAAATCCTCCCAATACGGTTCCATGACCTAACAATGTCAGTAGATTCATGTCTTTAACTAGCTTTTCCTTTGTGATTGATTGTTTAATAACACCGGATGACCAAACTTTAGGACACTCTCAGATAAGAGGACAGAATTTGAAAAGTAGTAAATAGATAAATACATAAAGTATGTAACTGAAAAGAAACTCCTGGCATATACTTCTTCAAGTAATAACCACATAAAAGGGTTTAAAAAGAGCATCTGTTGGTGATCTGTCAAAAATGTGTTTGCCATTTGACCTGTCTCATGTGAGTTGCATTTTAATAAAACTGTGAGACCACAGTTCTAGTCAAAACACAAATATTATCAAGTTAAATCAGTGATGGACAATGGTCACCTTGATCTATTTCGTTCTGATTTATGTGAGCACACTCACAGCTATGGGAACCTTGGCTGTTGTCAAGTTGACAACTATTTGGTAATATTGATAGCAATGTGGATATTTTGACTGTTGAGTGAGATATCTATTGGCAACCCTGACATGATTCAATTGATTTGATAAAGTGTCCAGGTTGGCGACAAGAATGGATTTTTTTATGTGCTTGTACCGTCAGCTTAATTTTGGCAGCTCTGCGTGATTATTTTTGCAATTTACACATTTCTTTCCTGACTGCTGTTACTGTTAATTTACACAGACTAATAGGCGGGAGAACAGGCATTCCTATGCATTTTCTATTAAAAGGTGACTGTTTTCTGGCATTTGAACAGCAAGAAATGTCAGTTCATTGGTTTGGTTACAAACGGTGAATGGGGTGTTAGCATTGGGGGAGATTTTTAATAAGCAGGCAAGCAGTTTTGATGATGCAGGGACATTGCAGTATCTACAGTAACAGGACTGGGCACCTGCTGTTAAATCTGATGCAGCTAACTTGCCATCTAGCTTGTAAAAGGCGGTAGGTTTCACCCAGTAGGTTCACAACTTCTTATTTCTTGTCACTTAGATAAGATGCATAGGAGTTTTTGCACAGCATGGTTGCCGTCCGCTCAGTGTAACCATCTGCTCTTCCTTTCATGGAGCACAAAAATACTGTTTTTTCTCTGAATACTATATATACTAAAAGTTTTTCTTGCTTTCTTTCCTGTGTTTCTTAAGATTTGAGGCATTGGATATTTAGCAATATTGGCCTCTGCTTGTCTTGAACAGAATTAAATACCAAGGTTGGTTTTGCAATGAGCGGCATCATGAGACGAGATCACGGAGCTCTGCTCAGGAAGGGCCCTCCCGAGAGTGTCCCCTGGGTCAGAGTGGCCAGATTGTTTGGTCATGATGAATGCAGGGGTTTGACCCAAACGCAAGGACACTCTGAGGAGGTGAGGCGTTAAAGAGGTTTATTTACGAGGAGGCGTAGTACTTGTGAGACATGGCACTTACGAGGAGAGACGAGACGTAGGACCTGGGAACCAACAATCCAACCAAAACCCAACAGGCCCCTTTTATCTTCAGCATGACGAGGCTGGATGACCCACACCTGTTGAATTTACCCTCCTGCACGGCTGCTGCTTAATGAGCACCTGGATCTTATTTATAGTTGAATTAATAATTAATGAATTATTAATTCATGTAAACTACAAATTAGACAATTCACCCATCCATCAATCCATCGTCTCCCGCTTGTCCTACTCGCGGTGGCGAGGGATACTGGAGCTTATCCCTGTAGCCATCAAGCGAGAGGTGGGGTTCACCACGGACTGCTCACCAGACAATTGCTCGGCCACATATACAGACAGACAACCATTCACTCTCTCCTTCACATAGCTAGGCAATTTTTTGCTAATCACTGTGTCGCTGTGCTGAAATAAGATAATCATTAACATCATAATCATAATCATTATTATTTAAATCTTCTTCTCAAGTTTAGCAGTCTCACTGATAGAAGCCATTTAAATCACAGACAACTTTTTAATAAATCAGATCATTTTTATGCCAGGGGGTAGAGGTGGGGTTAAACAGAACCTCAGCAATTGAAATTATTACCCGTATTATCACAGAAATCCACTGCGCACATGAATCGAACGCGGTAATCTTGACGCAATGCATCTGTCTGGTCGGATTTTCTACAAATGAATCCGGTGTTGGTGTCAGATCTGCGGGAAGAGGCATGACAAGTTCAGTCCAGGTTAGTTTTGCAGGTCATGACACAGCAATGGTAAAATGTAAGGAACAGCCAAGTGCTGTTAATATGCTTTATCAGCTCACTGTACATGTATGAGGTTTTTGCATTCAGCATGCAATTGCGTTACAGAAGCAATGGCAAGGATTACCAACAACTAGTTATCTCAGACAGCATAAGGTTCAACCCATAGTGGACCCATAAATAGTTTTGAGTGAGGTGCCTTCCACTATCACATCTCCTGTTGAAGCCACACTTTGGCCGTCTGTAGTTTGGGCTTCGGTGTACAATGGGACATTGCAGATCGTCTCGGGGTTTTCAAGACCTAGCTCAGGAAGAGTCACCATGTCTCCATGGTCCACAGTGGGTTGTCTCGGACAAATCGTACAATCCAACATTCTGCATCTATAATCCAGGAATAAGGGTTGTATAGTTTTGGGTGTCCAGTCTCAAAAGTTAACGTGACTCTCATGATTGTATTGTAATCAGATTAGCAAGTTCCATTGGCAGCTCTCCAAGAGAGCAAGCATTCTTTTCTTTGTGTTTCAGGTTGATGATACAGAGCAGGAATCGTCATCTTTCCTTTTAGCTACTCCATTCAGGGGTCGCCACAGCGAATCGACCTTCTCCATCTAACCCCATTCTCTGTATCCTCCTCTCTCACACCAACGACCTCCTGCCTGGCATCTCCAATTCCAACATCCGTCTACCAATATGGTCCCTATCCCTCCTCTGTACATGACCCAACCATCTCAGCCTGACTTCTCTGACCTTCTCTCCAAAACATCTAACATGAGCTGTCCCCCTGATGGACTCATTCCAGATCCTATCCATCATCGTCATTCCAAAAGAGAACCTCAACATCTTCATCTCTGCTACCTCCAGCTCTGCCTCCTGTCTTTTGTTCAGTGTCAGTGTCTCCAAACTATACAACATCGCTGGTCCCACCACTGTTTTGTAAACCTTTCCATTCATTCTAGATGAAATTCTTCTATCACAAAGAACCCCTGAAACTTTTCTCCACCAGTTCCAACCTGCTTGTACCCGTTTCTTAACCTCTTTTCCACACTCTCCATTGCTCTGGACTGTTGACCGTAAGTACTTGAAATCCTCCAACTTCTTGATCTCCACTCCCTGTAGCCTCAACGTCCCACCCGGGTTCCTCTCGTTGACACACATATATTCTGTTTTGCTGCAACTAACCTTCATTCCTCTCCTTTCCAGAGCAAACCCCCAACTCTCTAGATTTTTCTCAACCTATTCCTTTCTCACTACAGATCAAAATGTCATCTGCAAACATCATGGTCCATGGAGATTCCTGTCTAATCTCATCTGTCAGCCTGTCCATCACTACTGCAAACAAGAAGGGGCTCAGAGCCGATCCCTGATGAAGTCCGACCTCCACCTTGAACTTCTTTGTTCCCACTAAAGCACACCTCACCACTGTTTAATAGCTAGCATACATGCCCTGCACCAGTCTTACATACATCTCTGCCACTCCAGACTTCCTCATGCAATTCCAGAGTTCCTCTCTCAGCACCCTGTTGTATTCTTTTTCCAGGTCTTCAAAAGTGCAATGAAGCTCCCTCTGAGCTTCTCTGTACTTCTCTATTAGGATCCCCTAGGCAAATACTGCATCTGTAGTATTCTTTTTAGGCACAAAGCCATACTGCTGCTCACGAATACTGACTCCTAGTTTCAGTCTACTTTCAACTACTCTTTCCTACAACTTGATTGTATGGGTCATCAACTTTATCCTTCTATAGTCATCGCAATTCTGCACATCCCCCTTATTCTTAAAAATGGGCATCATCACACTTCTTCTCCATTCATCAGACAGCTTCTCACTCCCTGAGATCCTGTTGAATAATCTAGCCAGAAATTCTACCACTTCCTCTCCTAGACACTTCCATACTTCCACAGGTATATCATCAGTACCAACTGCCTTTCCATTCTTCATCCTCATCAATGCCTTCATCACTTCACTTTTACGAATCTCTGCTACTTTGAGGTCTGCAATAGTCACCTCTTCTACCCTTCCCTCTCTTTCATTTTCCTCATTCATCAGCTCTTCAAAGTACTCTTTCCATCTTCACATCCCTCTTCTAGCATCTGTTAATACAGTTCCCTCTCTATCATTAATCACCCGGAACTGCTTTACATTCTTTCCATCTCTGTCTCTCTGTTTTGCCAACCTATATAAGTCATTCTCTCCCTCCTCACTGTCCAATCGAGCATACAAGTCATCGTACGCCCTTTGTTTTGCCTTTGCCACCTCTATCTTTACCTTATGCTGCATCTCCCTGTACTCCTGTCTGTTCTCTTCAGTCCCCTCAGTGTCATGCCTCTTCTTTGGTGACCACTTTCTCTGTATCTACTCCTGCACTTCCTCAATCCACCACCAGGTCTCCTTATCTACTTTCTTCTTTCGACACACCAAGTACTCTCCTACCTGTCTCCCTGATCACATTAGCTTTAATTTTCCAGTCATCTGAAAGGTCTCCCTGACCACCCAGAGCCTTTCACAACTCCTCCCTGAAAACCATACAACGTTCCTCCCTTTTCAGCTTCCAACACTTTTTTCTCTGCTCAGCCTTTTTCCTCTTGATCGTCCTTCTCACAAGAGTCATCCTACAAATCACCATCCTATGCTGTCTGGCTACACTCTCACCTGATAGGACTTTGCAGTCAGTGATCTCTTTCAAATTACCTCGTCTATACAAGATGTAGTCCAGCTGCGGATGTAGGCCACCCAAGGAAAACCGGTCCCGGTTGAGGAACCAGACAAATCGTGGCTCAGAAGACCTACAAAAAGACATAAATGGACCTTGTTATCCCTCACCTGGACTTGGGTCATAGAGATCAGGTCCAAGGGTGGGGCTTGATGATGAGCGCCTGGTGGCCAGACCTGCATAGGAGGGGTCAAGGGGTTGGTTGCATTTTGAGCCGGCTGGTGGCTGATGCGGGGGACCTCTCATCATGGACTTTCCATAACTTACACCATGTTTAGGCATAATGGTGTGCACATGTGCACTTGGCACCAACACATGTAGCTACAGTTCAATGTTCGATTTTGTGGTTGTGTTATCTGACTCTTTTTTGACATGGTCTGGGCTTGCATGTTTTGCATGATTTATATATTCTGAAGAGAGGGGCAGAGCTCTCAATTGATCATCACCTTGGTGGTTTAGCCGGCTTCGATGGTGGGGAAGGTTACTGGTCAGACTTGGCAGACCCAAACATATTGTAAAGGTCTGTTGGAAACGTCTGGCAGAGTCTCCTGTCAGAAAGAGTTTGCCTCCATTGTTATGGCAGCTGACAGGAGCAGTGGCCGTAAGGTGGTCGGTGTCTGTTGAGCTGATAATCCCTGAACCTGTTGGTGAGCCCCCACTGTGAAGGATGCCGTAAAGCTAAAGAAGGAGTCGTACCAAACCTTTCTTGCCTGTGGGGCTCCGGAACCGCGGATAGCGACTGACAAACCATGCGGCACGTGGCTTTGGTGGTTCCTGAGGCAAAAACTCAGGCATATGAGTTCGGTGAGGGGATGGCCATGGAGAACGAATTCCGAAGGGCTTTGAGGAGATTCTTGTTCACCGTCTGGTTCACCATCAACACCGTGTACAGTGGGGATGATGGGCTGCTGCCATGGGGAATCCTGTGAGGGGTGCTCCTGGAGTATGGCATACCGAACCCTGTTTGGACCATGTATGATTGGTGTTCGAGCCTGGCCCCCATTGCCAATTGTAAGTCAGATTTTTTTCTGGTGAGAGTTGGTCTATGTCATGGTTGTCCTTTGTCACCAATTCTGCTCATAACTTTTGTGGACAGAACTTCTCGGCCTCACTTAGGATTTGGTCTCTGCTTTTGCATACGAAGTGGTTTTGTATGCTACATCAGACTGTGATCTCCAGGTCCAGTTCGCAGGCGGACGTGAAATGGCCGGAATGAGTATAACCACCTCCAAATCCAAGACCATTGTTCTCAGCTGGAAACAGGTGGAGCGCCCTCTCCAGGCCGGGAAAGAGGTCCTGCCTCAAGTGGAGTTTCTGGTGTCTTGTTCACAAGTGGGGCAAGGATGGAACGGGAGATCGACAGGCGGATCGGTCTAGCATAAGCAGTGATGGAGACTCTGCGCCAGTTTGTCATGGTAAAAGTACAGCTGAGCCAAAAGACGAAGCTCTCAATTTACGGGCAAGTCTGCGTTCCTACCCTTACCTGTGGTCGCAAGCTGTGGGTCATGACCAAAAGACCAAAAAAAGCTTCACAGATCCAAGTGGCTGAAACGAGTATTCTTTGCAGGGTGTTCGGGACTCAGAGTACAGTCACTGCTCCTCACCAGATGAGGTGGCTCGGGCATCTTGTCAGGATGCCTCCTGGATGCTGCGCTGGTGAGATGTTACGGGCATATCCAACTGCGAGGAAGCCCCAGAGAAGATCCAGGACACACTAGAAGGACTATGTGGCCTGGGAATGCATTGGGATCTACCCCGGAAGACCTGTTTCAAGTGGCCAGGGAAAGTGACGTCTGTTTTAGCAGCTGCCCCCACGACCGAACCATGGATAACCAGAGGAAGATTTATGGATGGATGGATCATGATTTATTGTTATTGTTTTTTTGGGGATTATACTTTATGTCTCTTTTAATGCTTTTGTATTGGCATGGGGATTTCAGCAAGTTTGCCGTTGTATTAATACATTAATACCATTATTAACACTGTGGCCCTCAAGGGTAAAGTAACAAGAGAAAAACAAAACAAAAAATACTCAAACATGAGTTCAAATGTATGTATTTAATTTAGGATTTCATTAGATTAAACTAACTGTGTTTGTCTTTATGTATCTATTTGGTTTCATTAGTTTTTTTTAACTTTTCATTTACCTGTTCACCTGATTGTTTTAGGCATCCAGATGCATAGCCTGAATCTTTGGTGAATTGATGTGATTCCTTGGTGGTAAACAAAAATAAAGTAAATTCCAAATCATTGAGAAGTAAGTTTATGTAACCACATCATTTAACATAAGTCCATATCATTTGTTTAACGTTTTGCTAAAAAAACAGCCGGCGTTACTCAAAATATTGCCACAATTATGAATACTTAAATTAATGTTTAAGGAAAAAAAAACAAAAAAAACAAAAACAAACATTTGCTCCTACTTGGAATTTTCACTTCCGGTAGATTGGTCTGATAGAGTCAACTGTGGATTTTGGAGAATAACGATAAGAAAGTTGATTTTTTGGGGGGGGATAAAATCAAAGAAGATAGGGTGACTTCATGGATGTATTCGGAGATAAGTCTAACAGCTTTTTCCTGATTTTAAAATATTTCCAGGGTCTTCGCCACTGCCCTGAATCTAGATTCTGTTGTTGCTTAACGCCTGTGAATGATGATAATATGCTAAACAACAGCAGGGATTCTCGACTTGGTTTCAATGAGGCGTGCAGAGTACAGGTTGTCCAAGCGATGGGAGAATTGTATTCCACCAGGGGTTCCTCTGGTTAATCTAGTGATTCCCGGCCCTTGACTCCTCCGGGAATCATGCCTACAAAATGGCCAGTGGGAGGTGAAGGGTGAAGGGCACCACTATCGATCAAATGAAGATATGCCATTACGTTGCATTATCTCTCTGGGGGCTGTTTCTTTGTTCTACTTAAACATGCAATGAGTTGCTGAAAGCCCATTCCTTTGGGTCAGGCCTTTGCAGCTACTTATGGCCTCCGTCCTCCTTCTTTAAAACTGAGCCACGACGCTGCTTAGCTCCCCTCTTTCACCTGTGGCCTAAATTTACATCTATAACGGCTCCCAATGCGAAAATATTGGTAAATGTATAAATCGTTGCTGTGGAATGGCTGCAAATGTTTGAATTTTTTTCTTCAAACTTAAAGAAATACCATATTACTTCCATAGTAACACGCTTGGTTTCCAACCACAGATAGACACCTTTTCACAGGACAAGTTGAGAAGGGTGTACATGTCTGGGTTCAAAAAATCCGACTGTGTGCAACTACCAAGGTCCGAATTCCGAAGAGAATCGTTCATAAAGCCGTGTTTGTGTTTCACATAACTCTTAATAATATTCACATATCAATTCCCATGGAGAATTTCTACGTGTGCTACAACTAAGTCATTGTATTAACTGGGCCATGTGACTGCTTGATCTCGCAGTTGACACCTATGAATGTTCAAAACTTAATCTGCAAAAAAGCCATTAATGCTGAGGTTGCAACTCAATGCCAACTTATTTTCTAATACAAGCAAGATAGCTTCCAGCCAAAGACCTGGGCAACACGTGTTGTCATTTGTGAACAAATGCCAATCACTTTGTCTTTCACATTCTTCGATTATTCCTGAATAACAACAATATTTACACACATTTCGATTGGTTTTCAATTTAAGCAAACAGAAGTCTTGCCAAATTGGTATTAAGTCCAGGGCGATCTGTAACTTATACTACTTATAGATATCTACCCACAGATGGACACCTATCTATCTATCTATCTATCTATCTATCTATCTATCTATCTATCTATCTATCTATCTATCTATCTATCTATCTATCTATCTATCTATCTATCTATCTATCTA
>CAAKHD010006880.1:0-28237 GCA_901007705.1 Fistularia tabacaria | reverse complement strand
ACCCACAGATGGACACCTATCTATCTATCTATCTATCTATCTATCTATCTATCTATCTATCTATCTATCTATCTATCTATCTATCTATCTATCTATCTATCTATCTATCTATCTATCTATCTATCTATCTATCTATCTATCTATTTATTTACTGATAACGATTAAAGGTGAATGCAATGTTTTATGCCTTTAAAATGCAAATGAATGCGAAGGAAAATGTAAGAGCTCTGCTCTCTCTGCAATGACAATGTCTCGAAAAGACAAGTGTCATAATCACCCGGATTTGCTGGTTCCTTTGAGCAGCATATCAGTGATTTACATTTTAGAAATATTTCAGGTTTATTGACTAGCAGTTGGAAAGTGATAAAGTACAGCAAACAGCAGTCATTTCTGCAATTCAACAGCTCTGCCAGAATTACTTTGGCCTATCCAAAATTAGAATCCTGGCATGGTGTCTTGTACTCGCTTCTCGGGGATACAGTACAGAAATATTTGATGGAAAACATTTTACTGATACCAATACATTCATGATAATTTTTTAAATTATTATTTTCTACACATCTCGTTTCATGAGATTTCCTCATTATGCTACTAAAAACTCAATCAGGCTGGCATGAGATTTGCTTCAAAATAAAATGACTGGGAGTCTGTTTCTGGAACCACATGAAAAAAAAAAACTATTTGGTCACCTCCTCTCCCTTTTCTCTGCTGTCTCCAGCACTTCAGCTGTTTTGCATTCCTCCTCTGCTTTCCAGTGATCCATTTTTTTGAAGTCTAAAGCAGGATCTATTGGGAGGAGGTGTACAATGGTGGATTACACCTCCAGGCGTAAACACTATATTTAATTCGTGCATTTAGCTATTGCCCTCCACTGTGAATTCTGAACATCCTGATCCCGTCAGCATACTCCAGTACGTCAGAGTGGATTTGCAGCCCCGAGTCTGACACATGGGTGTTGATGCGGCAGACGCTCTGGTTTTAGTAGCCCCGTGGGTAGCAGAGACTGAGGTTCACCTCCAAGCTTCATATAGCAACAAAGTGGCCATTTAACAGCCACTTCCTGCCTGCTTTATTTGCTGTCGAGGGAAATAAACAGGATTCCTGCATGCCAGGTAGTCCTCAGTGACTTGTGCGTGGACCGAGGCTGACACATGGTAGCTCGGTTTCATTACAGCTCATAATTCTCTGCTGCAGACAAACATAGAAAAAAGTAATAGAGATAACCCAGCTGTCGCAGGGAAGACTTTCTGTTTTCTGAAGAAAGGAGGTGAGCTGATTGCAATCTGACTTTGTATTCATTAATATAACAGACGATTATCAATGTAGCGGTTCAATAGCCTTTATGTGTGCATTCCCCTACGTCAATGCTGCACAACCACCCACAGGTGAGTGTGTATGTGTGTGAAAGTCATAATGGTTCCCAAATGTTGAAGAAAGACGCAGGTTAGAGATGCATGAAATGAACACTGTTCTGGACCACCTGGAAGAAAACTATGCCTTTCAAAAGATGACCTCATCGTGCACTGTAAATCATTGACAATCAGCTGATCGAGACAACATTACAACATTACGAGCCCTTTGCCTACCAAATTTTACATAGCTTCTTTTGTAAAATGTTCTGCTTTGTAGTATTTTGCTTTGTGTACACATGTACATGAGTCTGTTATATTGTGGTTTGTATGCTGTATGACATGTCATGTCAAAAATCTGAGTTTATGCATACACATTACATTGTTTTCTATTATTGTCCAAGCATACATACATACATACAGTCATATCTTAGTTTCAAATAAGCCCTAAGAAACAACTGTAAATTGCAACGGTGGACACTCAACATTTAATGAGGCTCAGACAGTTTAGCCTGGCCTTGGGTATTGCTTCGTAGTTTTCTTAAAAAAAACGACACAATTGAAAGCTGCATTCTAATTTTCCTTGATAAATCTAATAGTCTCTCAATGAGAGGGCTATTCAGCGAGAAGAAAATGGCATTGTAACAGTTTTCAGTTTTCTTCTTCAGTAACATGGATTGGAACATCTATATCCATATGAATAAAATAAGCAAAAGTAATGAAAAAAGCTGCAACATCTCGAGTGCAAAGGTAGAACTTCAAAACAAACCGACCTTTTGAGTTACTCACTTCAAAGCAAAGAGAGACAGGTCAAAAATATAAAATCAAAGCATTTGAAGCAGAATACACTGAAACCATGGAAGTTTATTGTTGTCTGGCGTCATTTAATTTTCACCCACTGATATCAAACTGTATGCACTGCGATTCTCTCTTTTTGTTAACGATGAGGTCGAGAACTCAGGTGGATGGCCAGTTTTAAGGAAAATATGCAGCGTCCGCATCCATTTGCAATGACTTTAAAACTTCCAATTGATCTTGTTCCATGCCACATATACTCTGCGAGTACCTGTAATATCTTCAAAACATCGGATTGTCACAAGTCAAGTCAAAATTTGGCTAAAAAATAACTGTTTAAATCAAGATTTTATCATATCAAATTGACCCGTTGAGGCTGTTCAGAACTTTTCGACTATATAAGTTGAGTTCAATCAAACATTCCTTTCTGGGTGATAATTCCACTTGACCAAAATGAAGTTGAACACTCAAGTCAACTGCAGAATTCATGCATATATTCTACAGGAAGAAAATACTGGAAGCTCCAGTGTGTCCAGTCCCTTTGTGACCTTGCATGTCCTTGTCCAATAAATAAGTAAGAGAAAATGTTGACAAGGGGAAAACCTTGCACACTTTGAGGCCTGACTGATAAAAACGGATCAAGTGAAAGTTCATGGAAGAGAGGAATGTGTCTGAATGCTGCAGCAGACAAAAGAACCGTGTTCAAGGGTTTCTCCCCCTGAAGTCTCACAAGTAAGACTACTGGCTATAGCCTCCATCCCTCCCCAGCTCTAGTTTATATGAGCTCTCCTCATAAAAAAGTTCTTCAGGGTGGCTGTTTTATGGGAAGGGTGCTAATCTTATCAGGTTCATAGGATTCCATGATCCTCATTAAAATCCATACCAGAGCTTCCTCTGGTGTTTGCTGTGGCCTCACCCATGTCTGCTTTATGCCCACCGACGCATATGAATATGCCGTGAACATTGAAACTATTGTAGTGACCTCCTCTGTGGCAGGGCAGATACTTGTCGCCAGCCAACACTCAGCCTGACCCTCTAATAAATTGCCTCCATTGTTTCTCTCCGGTCTTTTTTTAAGTCTGTTCCCTTTTTTCCTCTGACCCACATTGTTTTAGACTGAAGGGAAACGTGTCGATATTTCCCATGGGCCGGAGGCCAGGTGTGTCACCACCTATAGCACTTCTCTGACCACCCAAGCCATGTGGTGACAAGCCGTCCCAATTACTACATGAACAGAGCAGACGTGAATCATATATCATAAACTTATAATCAATACCATGAATAAATCAATAGTGGAAAATGTAGAAATCCCATTGAAAATTCAGATGAGAGAGTCACTGCATTATTTTAAGACTTTTCTATTCAATTGTTGCACTGGCCCTATGGATATTTGATTTTTGACAATTTGTTTATCCATTGAATCATTTAATTTTTATTACATTTCATTTGGTTTTCATTTTCTTTGAACATATGTAGTCAATGTAGTCATGTAAAAGCCTGCTGAGTTATTTCTCAAACCTTGAACAATCTACATCTTTACATAATTTTGAAATAAAAACTAAAATGCTTGGAAAAGGCTTGGATGTCACACATCCAACCCTGCAATATGCAACATATGCAGATAATTTAATCCAGACTAAAAATAATGAATTAAATATCAGGAAAGACTTCAAACTGTTAAAAATGGACATTGGCAAAATTATTTTGTATAAAGGTCATTTACAAAAAAATATTTAAGATCGGTCACAAGGCAGTCAAATTCTGTTTTAGGCTAATAATTTAGTCTCGATTTTTTTTTTAAATTCCTGCTTCACTTTTTTCTGTTTGAAAGAAAACGTCATTCAAAATATTTTTGAATTTTCAAAATGACTCTTGGATGCTGTCGTTCATTTGTCATAAAATTGAGCGCACTCAACATAAGGACGATTGCAGCACCAGTTCCATTGCATGTTCTCCTCCGTGTCCGCGTGGGTTTCCTCCTGGTCCTCCTGTTTCCTCCCACAGTCCAAAAACATGCAGCAGGTAAACTGGAGAAAAATTGGGAAAATTTACCCCGAATGAGTGATTGAGCGAATGTTGTTTGTCGATACATGTGGCCCTGCGATCCAGGGCGAAGATGGATGGATGGAGAAGTAGACCATGATGCAAGACTTGTAACTGCAATGAGTCATAATGTCGGCATTTCTCTAACATGAAAGTTGAGAGATCAAATGAAGGGTGGTGTGTTTAAAACACTGCTTTCTGAAAGATTGAGCTACCGGATGGGAAGGAGAAGAATGAGGTTTAAGTACAAGTGTGACACAGATGGCTGGGTTAGTTTTTACTGAATATAACAGTGTGCTGGAAAATAAAACTAATAATGATATGAATTATTCTTGGCTTGAGGTCGATGTGACAAGACAAGTGAACCTGGAGGACTTTTGAGAGAGTGGATGGAGCACATTTTGGAAGAGCAACTTTTTGAGGCCCCTGGCCCAGACCTCCGGATAGGTGGACCTCCTATCATCATCAACCGAGCAGTAAGACCATCTTGTGAACCAGAAAGTCTATGACCTTCAAATATGTTCACCTGGAAAACTCTTGTGACACTAACTTAATAATTTACCCCCGACAGAGCTCGGATTAATAAATGAATCAATTCAAAAAATACCATAATTTCAGAGCTATAAGCCACTGCTTTTGTCACATGCTTTTAATACTGTGGCTTAAACAATGATGCGGCTAATTTATGGATTTTTTGGGGGCTAACGAGCTTCATGCTGCCAAGAGAACCAAAGAAGTGTGTGATAAAGTCAGTCTGACGCTGTTCAATTCCGACACTGAAGCAGACGACTAATGGTTTTACTGCGCAGAAGGAAGACGAAGATAGCGAAACCCTCATTTTTAGCCGGTGCAGCTTATATTCAGGTGCGCTCAATGGACCGGAAACTGAGGTTAAATGAAAATGTAATCATTACAAAAAGAAATTAAAAAATTGCCCTTGCTTTGATACAGATTCTCTGATAAACAAGAAATGTTTAGAACACTGTTTTTATAAGAAACAATATGGAGTTTGGCATGACATATGAGGAAGGAAAATACCAAACATTAGACAATGACTCATTTTATTTGCCTGACATTTGGCAACATGTGAACTACTGGTCTGCAGCTTCCACTGAGCGTTAGTGAAAGCAACAAACGGTCAACCATCCCAATTGGAGCTCTGCGCTAATTACCCTTACTGAGTTTTCATCCAAGCACGTTGCCTCAGGGCCATCTTACCCGAGTGCACATGGATAATGCTTTGTGTTAGTTACAGTTGATAATGCAACCATACATCAAGAAGCAGTGGCCCAGCGCACTATTTAGGCAAAGGGTGTTGTGCAAACACTGTGTTAAGTCATGATCTGACTTGTTCCCCAAGGGTCAAGCTGATCAAAGCATCTTCTTCATGTTGCGAATAATCTGAACTGCATGGTTTACCGGGCATGAAATCGGTTTAGTTTGAGTGAAGTAGACATGGCCCTCAATCAGATGCCCTTGTCTGAACAGAACACCAAAGTCCGTATGATTTGTACGTTTCTGTATCTTGGTAACCACAATTGGAAAAGGTGACCGGATCCAATGTCGTTTGTAGATACAGATGTAACCGGGGCTACGGAGGAAACCCTTGGCTTTGGTCAATGGTTAATGGTTTGGTTACTGGCCTTTGCTCAAGAAAACAGGAAGACAGAGCTCAGCTCTTGTTGAAATGGACTTCAGTATCTCCTGGACCTGAGCAAGATCCCAAATTTCGAGTCAGTTATCCTGTAGACAGAAAACTCAAGGGGGACTCAGCTCTTAGTTACTAATGGCAAGAACATTTTTGGTCGATCCAAAAGCACATTGTCAACTATAATGCCATGCATACTAAACAGGTATTACAACATTAACACATTATTTCAACCCTTTCTAACTTGCCACCTTCACATCACTGAGGTTTTCGAGGCATAGAGGCATTTTAAAAATGTATAGACGGTCAGTTGCTGTGTACCCCTAACCTAGCTGAGGGAAGTCCAGAATAAGTCTTTTTCTGCTCGACTATTTTCAAAAATATTATTCATTTAAATAAGAATAACATATTTATGAGCGTTTTGAAACGGAACGTGTCAAGTCGAAACATTTTAATATTCATCCCATTTTGTATAACATTACAGTTTCAACCTTTCACTTTTGCAGAACATATTTAAAGTTAAACCTGCTCCTTCAGCAATGGTCCACTCACGGTTGTCGTAGCAAATTTAAACTTCCCAAAGCAAGACGGGCCCAAAGCTTTGTGCCTATGAGTCATGGGCGAGAAAGGCTGGAGTCAGTTTATCATTATTTTCGGAACAATTCAAGGATGCCCTTAAAAGGTCAGTCTTTCTTGAATCTGCATATGTGTGTGTTTGATTTGCCAAACGGCACCATTGCAGTGTGAGGTAGATCCTGTGCCCAATCCGTGGTGTCTGACTTACTGTGCATTTCAACGATTTTTACAAGCTTTTAAGATTTTGCTGGTGCTCTGGGATGTCAGATGTCACATTTCTTCTTCCCATCTGTTGAATACATTGAATATTCAGACTGGTTATGATCAGCAGTGGTACATGTATACCTGCAGCAGCTAGCAGATATTAGGCGGTGGCGGGGGTGTCAAGCACTCGCAACAATGCCTCTTTGATTCAGTTGTTAGAAATGTGCAAAATCGAGAACACATAAAGTACAAACAAAACAATGCAATATCTATGCATAACAAAAAAAATGAAAAAGAAAAAGAAATTCTTACATTTCTTATTTTTTCTTTTTTTTTTCTTTTTTAAGCTAAAAAAAGCATTTGCCATGATATCATACAAACACATGCAAACTCCCTGCCTGGTGAAGCTGAGCATCATAGATTGAATCAAAGTTTGAATTTAGATCAGTGGCTATAATCCTCAGAATCCTGACCTTCTTATATTTGATTTGTAGCAATATCCCAATTCTACAAAAACAAAGTAATTCCGAGGAGGGTAAAATCAATATGTGAACATATTGTGACTGGGGTGTTGATGGAAAAATTACAATTAAAATCCAAGAGTTTTTATTATTTAGCGAGGGTATTTGAACTGAAAAGGACACAACAAACCACAAGTATATCACTATTGGTTGTGGTGCAGCTGTTTTTTTCAATTAGTTTAGCTGGCATTGAATCACCCTTAAGGTGCAACTGAGTCTTTCACGCTATTTGGATTAGCCAGGATTAGATGGAGGTCTAATTTAGAAAAGAACAGCATGGTACGTCAAAGTGGC
The DNA here is from genome assembly GCA_901007705.1 of Fistularia tabacaria. Taxonomy (NCBI): domain Eukaryota; kingdom Metazoa; phylum Chordata; class Actinopteri; order Syngnathiformes; family Fistulariidae; genus Fistularia; species Fistularia tabacaria. The sequence continues at coordinate 20,807 of CAAKHD010006880.1, read as the reverse complement.
GCTGATGTCTCTGTATGAAGAGTGCAGGTGTAAATTTGAGAATGCGATATTACTTTCCTCACTCTGTCGCCCCATTAACACTTCCTGTCTCATCCACCCATCAACGAAACAACTCCTGTCGGGACTTTCAAGGTACATTTTTGTCAAACCATCACGTATTCACTGTTATTTTAAGATTTTAGGACTAATGCCTGACTTAAAATCATCTGGCATGTGTTTAAAACACATGTCATCTTTAGGTCCACTTGAGATGATATTCCAATACAATAAAACATTTCGAAGAAATCCTTCTCTGTGTTTTGTTTTCCTTTGCTCTTACTGGACACATAGATGCTATTTTACCTGATGAAGGTCTGAGGACTGAAAAGTTATTTGAATAAAACTTGGGAACTGTGTGTACAACAGTCCATGGTCCTCTTGTTTCACTTGTCTATCTGGTGCTGGGCCTCGTTACAGTTCTTTTGATGAATCACAACAAAAAGAAAAACTACTCAATGTTATGCACATATGAGCATCCTTGATAAAAACTAACAAAAATTGTAGTTTGTTTTGCAATGATGACAACATGCAAAAAAAAAAAAAAGAAGAGATACAAAGTAATGTCAGTTTATCAATCACATCATTTTAAGCTCTACCTTAACTATCTTAATTTCCTGTAGCTACTGTTTATACTTAATTCTAGTCACTTTAAAAAAATATGCATGTGCTGCAAATTGATGAGTCCACATCTGTAAAGCAATGGAAACAAAACAGGTGAGAGGATTGGTTGGAGCGAATTCTCATGTAAATATCTTGTTTCAAACTTATCTCATATGGATGCCGTGCAAAGTACAGTTTGGCATCAGTTGTTATCGTGAAGTGTTGTTCTTAAAAGATCGTTTGGAACTCTCCCCTCCTAAATAGATGTTATGTTTTGTGTGCCATTCCACAGCCACATACTAGTAACCCCTTCCCCTGACACTGAAGGGGTTACTAGTCTGTTAAAAAGTAACGCCAAGTGTCCATATGTGACTTTCTGGGAGTCAAACTGGTCTGGTTGAGTGTCGTGCATTCCTGTGGTGTCAAGCTATGATGAAATGATATCAAGCCACTTATTGCTGAAGTCTGGATGTATAATTCAGCCATATCTCCACCTCGTTCTGTCCTCTAACTGTTCCCCAATTTTCAAAATAGCTCAATCTGCACAGCAGCAGCAGCAGCAGCTCATCATCCAGAGCAGCGCCGCGATGATGTTTTCCTCCCTTCATTTCTTCCGATCACACTCTGTGGGGCTCATGAGGGACGCAAGTAATGAGAATTTTTTTTTTTTTTTTTACAAGCCGCATGACCTGCTACAATATGTAACCTCAAACATATGTGTGACCGCTGTGATGATTATGGACCACACACCATGGAATCATACACACTAATGAAGAAGTGCATTGTTATTTGCCCCAAACACAGTCTGATGAATAGTGATGATTTAAATGTGGAGAATCGCAGTGACGTAATAATAACATGATAAGATTCCATGTATTTGTAAAGTATCCTTCGATCTTACACTTTCTTTTGCATTACAAATGTCCCACTGACATTTTCAATGACTTAAAACAATCTCAGATTCAAAAAAGTAAAAGCAAATGCGGGTTATGGTATTTTCAATATTTTATACAAGTGATGAGGGCATCTTAATTCAAATTTTGAGAATATCGCAATGGGCTAATCTGGGGCAAAGGGTGCTGAACAATATTGACAGCCATGGATTTCATACCTGGAAAGGATGTTTATCACAAACCAAAACCCATTAATTTTTGTTACACTGAAGATCAGGAAATCTGCTCCCTTCCAACAAATATAATTCTTTATGTGACATTCCTGACCGGGTGATGATGTGCTACTGAGCGAAACCTCCTCCCGTGGCTTCCTTTTTTGGAAGAAGTCAACACAGAATACATTTAATAATGTAGACATGCCTCTTAGCCCAACTTTATTACTAAATTATCCGTACTCTGTAATAACAGTAATAGTAATAACACTCTCTGTTTTCACAGCTTATTTCCATAAAGACAAACATTAAGCAAAATATTTTTTTTTTGCATTTATCAAGATACATATATTGATGTGTTGATGTATGTATGATTTTATTCTTTTGAGCTCTGAAATGTTTGGCATGTATTTCCATTTGCATGCAACTTCTGAAAAGGAATGCACCATCTTTAAGAAACACAGCTGTTATCAGAAATTTTTTGGTCAGTTTTTATTTCAATGAAATTTAAACTGACTGGATCGACATAAGGGGACGCATTTTTGTCTTTCCTTAAAAGAACTCTGACATTAAAGATAGCTGTTATTCAAAATCATAATTCAAATCATAAGAAAATCATAATTAGAATCACTGACACATGTGTGTATATATCTTTTTTTTTTTCTTTTTTTTTTTTCCTTTCTCTAATGTTGCTGCTGCAACACCCGAATTTCCCCTATGGGGATCAATAAAGTATCATTTGATCTTATCTTATCTTAATTCATTCGATACTAACAGAGTTTGAATCATTTGCAAACACTGGAATTCTGCACACTGGCTGACACAGAACCTCAAGCCTGCATCTTAGCTTTGGGATATCTAATGTTTTATTCAAGAGCCGTCATCTAATTTGATCTTAAGTGCTGCAAAACACTCAGAAGCACATCAAATCCAACAAGGTGTCAGAAAAATAAAAGAAACCTAAAAGAAACCGTTGTTGTTTCAATTTTGTGAAATCTCCTTGGTTTTCGTCCCGCAGTTGCCCTATAAAAGAACCCTTCAGTCCACTCAAGCACTCAAGAAATTCACTTCAAATGTAAGACAAGCAGCAGGCTGGTCCAGTTTGCAAGCAGAGGTGAGTGTATGGATATGGATTGCTCTTTCCCCTTTGTGGGTGTGTGTACATATGTGTGTGTGTGTGTGTGTGTGTGTGTGTGTGTGTGTGTGTGTATGTGTCCAGGAGGAGTTTACCCGCGGGCTTTGTCAGCATGGATTAAGAGCATAAAGGTCAATACAGCCCCTTCAGCCTGCCGGCAGAGATCAGTCGAGGGGAGATGAAGTGGCTGAAGAAAAGAGTTGAGGCACCATCCTGAGCCTGAAAGGTCCTCTGAGATTGTGTTATGAGTGATATTCCTCCTTTGACACCACTGTTGTTCCATCTTGCGGCATCAGCTGTGGCCATGTGGTCACCCATGTCGTTCCCGGTGATATTGACAGAAACCATTATTACCTTAATCAATCTGACACTAGGTTACTGCCCCTGCGGTGGAAGAGTTCGATTTAAGTTTTGTCGCTGCTGTTGTCTAAGCATGTCCGATTGTAGGTTTCCTCAGACATCGTCATTGTTCGAGATTGAGTCCGGTGTTCTGCTGTCCTTTACGTAACTCAATTGAGCACAAAATCCCGCTCTTCACTATGATACACATTCCGCTTTAGAATGTCATCACGCTAATAGTTAAGATCCACCAGTTTTGGTCTGAATTCAGCAACGGAGGCTCAGCTCTTTCGTGCAATCATGAAAGCACAATGTGAAACTGAGTGTTTGTGGACGTCCGAGTTAATTGTGTACATTCTGCAACAACATTTTTTTAGGCGTGCGTGTGTTTCGGGGAGCTGTCGGGGTAGAGGGGGCAGAGCAGGGAAGGAGTTCTGATTCCTGACAGCCTGGTGGATGAATTTTTACTGGTTCAGGCCCCGGAGACTCTGCAGTCTCTGCCGTGATGGCAGCAAACTGAAGAAGCTGTGAGACGGTTGGGAGGGGCAACAACTGCAATACGGAGGGTCTTGTGGGTGAGGCGGTTGCTGATGACCTGCAGGGAGGGGAGAAGGGGCGCCAACCATCTTCTCAGCTGCTCTCACTATGCGCTGGAGGCTCTTATGGGAGGATGCAGTACAGGCGGCAAACCACACCGTCAGGATGCTCTCCATGGTGCCCCTGTAGAAGGTGGTGATGATGGGAGGTCGGGTTGGTAGGAAGTAGAGACGATGGTGTGCTTTCTTGGCCAGCGACACGGTGTTTATGGTCCAAGGGAGGTCCTCTGACATGTGCAGACCCAGGAATTTTGGTGCTACCAACCCTCTCCGCCAGAACGCTGTTGATCGTCAGAGGGCTGTGCTGGGTGCGCTCTTTCCTGAAGTTCAAAGCAATCTCTTCATCTCTTCCATGTTCAGAAAGAGATGTTGATGAGATCAACCACAGTCGTGTCATTCACGTGCATTGTCGAAGAGGTTTGCGCAGTCATGGATCAAAAGTGTGAGCAAAAAGGGGGCGCAGCACACACCCTTGTGGGGGCCCCGTGTTCAGAGTGATTGTCCTGGATGTTTTGCAGGAGGCCCGGACTGCCCGTGGTCTTCCAGTCAGAAGGTCCAACAGCCAGTTGCATGGCGAGGCGTTGAGCCCCAGCAGGTCCAGTTCCTTGGCGTCCACTTGTGTGACGGCTGAGCGGAGGGTGATGGAGACGCCATCCTCGGTCGAGCGGTTTGACTGATATGCAAACTCGTCATTATTATTATTATTGGTGTCTTCGTATTTAAATCATTTTCTCAAGCAATGGAGGAAATTGACAGGTACATGCACACACACACACACACACACACACACACACACACACACACACACACACACACACACATACACATGCAAATAATTATTTCATGACAACTCTGCTGCTTCCATGGTGTAATGCAACACGGATAACACATTTTTGTTTCGCCTTGGCTGGGTAGGAGTCAGCTGAACCATCAGGCGATCTCAGAGGGGAACTGAAAAAGGTGTTACGCCCTCACATTCTTAACAAGCTTCATCACATTAAATCCCCTCAAACGATTGTGGATGCTGGAGCAGAGGAACATCAACATTATTATCAGCAGAAGGGGCGATGGCATCATGGGAACATCCAAACTTATTTTGGGACAAGCTGTGCAGGGACACCACTACCATTTGGTAGAATAAACTGCTCTCCAGGATAGTTAACTAGTCTGGGAAGAGATCCGTGGCAGAAACTGTTTGCGTTAAGAACCTGATAGGTTTTTCCATCTCTGTAACCCAATTCTTTTGAATAACAGTTGAGGCTAAAAGAACAAAAACATACCAGTGATATCGAAAAAAAATACCATCATTCTACGAATGCATGGAAAGCATTACATATAGAGGCAGCATTAAGAAGTGATATCTCCTCCATACATGAACCATAACCGACTGCAAAAGCAGGGTCATCATATTTAAGTGTGTGTGTGTTTGTATGTGTGTTTGTGTGTGTATGTGTGTAAAAATACCTGGCTCAATACCACGGTAGATAAGAACTGAAAGAAATGATGTACAAAGAAACCATCCGTCTATCCATCCATTGTCTACCGCTGATCCTGCTCAGGGTATCTGGGGATGCTGGAGCCAATCCCAGCTGCCACCGGGCGGGAGGCGGTGTAGACCCTGGAATGGTCGCCAGTCAATTGCCGGGCCACATAAACAGATGCACAACCATTAACTCTCTCATTTGCAAATCTGGGCTGATTCCCCATTTCTTCCAGTTAATCTGCTGCATGTTTTTGGACTGTGGGAGGAAACCGGACGACCCGGAGGAAACCCATACAGACACAGGGAGAACGTGCAAAAACAAAAAAAACATGTTTATATATGTATAGTTATTCATATCATGGGAAGTATTTCATTGTCTATTAAGACGCATGGTTTCCGTGTATTTCAGCTCGAAGCTCATCGTCGACCTGACTCAGTATCTGTAAACTGTATTCCAGGTTTGTTTTATGCAGTTTTCTTTTCCTCTTTTTTGCGAAACCATATTGAAGCTGAATCTGTTCACACTAATCTGTCATAGCCTAAACTTTCATTGTATCCATGAAGGTCACTTCTGTTCAGGAGTACATACAGTACATCCCAGGACATTATTCTTGCTGGCTTCTTTTCGCCTGCTGATGAGACCTCCCTGTTCTTGTGTTACCAATGACACCCCATCGGTAGTGCATGCAAACAGCTTGTCCTACCACCTGTCGTCTCCACAGACGCTCCATAAAATCACATAATTTGAACTGAAGGTGAGATGAAACTGCTCAGATGGAATTTCCTTCAACGTCCACTTTGTAATCAATAAAAAAAAACTCATCTGTTGTCTGTTCAAAAGTTTACTTCTTTTGCTCTTCTAATTCACATTGATGTACAAAACAATATAAATACTTTCCATTAAAATGACTTGAGCTTGAAAGGGTGAACTTTCACTCCAGCCATTTTTCCAACACACTTTGTTATAAGTAATGTTTATCCAATGAAAGTTCTGTTACAACAACCACAAAATACACTGTGAACAGCACGAAACCGAGCAGCTATTTACAATCACTAAATGACTGCATTTTTATTTCATTTTCTTTGCTTTTCCAAGCACTACCAAAAACCAACATCCAGCTATGTTTGGCAGGCTTATAAGGCTTAAAAAAAACTCTTCTGAGAGCAAATGGTATGTATAAGACGAGTGTTTGTATATGTATATGCTGCCTGGGGAGCATCTGTGCTACTGCCACCTCATCACTCCGTCACCCAATTTTTTAACCTATTTATTTATTTATTTATTTATTTATCTTTATTTATTTTTTTTATTTTTTTGTGCTATCCATATGTAAATGTGTATGTATATATGTGTATGTGTATATTGTATACATTGTGTATATGTGTATATGTATATGTATATGTGTGTATATATATACATATCTATATATCTATATATCTATATCTATCTATATATATCTATATCTATATCTATAGATATAGATAGATAGATAGATAGATAGATAGATAGATAGATAGATAGATAGATAGATAGATAGATAGATAGATAGATAATTTTCAACTTTTCCTGGTACCAATAAGCAAAGCTGGTCTTGTGGTTGACAGAGATATTGTGATGATTGAAAGTCTAGAAACTGCTGCCATTCCTTTCAAATTTCTAGCAATGTTATCAAAATGTTATGAAATGTATATAGTACAATGAAACCTGTCAGTTCTAGTGTTAAGAAAAAATAATTTGGCAACAGATTGTTGGGCATTGATTCAAGGAGACCCTTTTATTCTAACCGCCATGCATGGCTGTATGTGTCCATAAAAAGCCAGATAGCTTGCAATGAGCCGCTTGAACAAAGACTAACTGTTCAGACAAATCAACATGGTATCAATGAATGATACCCCATCCAGTTCTACACCTGCAGACCTAATTGTCTGGTTTGAGCTGCAACATCATTGATAGAGTAATATTCCTTCACTCATGCTCTGATGAAATATTGAAAGAAAATTGGTGAAAGCTTCAGTTCAGTGTTAGTTAACTCCCCACTGTGAAAGTCTGGTGGTCACACTATGTTATTCAAACTCGGCATCGATGCTCATTCCGAGTCGACACTCTTGATTTACCTGTTTAAGGAAATCATTCTGTAACCAAAGTGGGGCAATCTGCAATTCCTGCTAGCATCTCTTCGGGGACTTGAAGGCACTGACTCTTTTCCCACTCTTTCACAGTCTGTTTTGTCTGCAAAGCTAATAAAGTGACAAAATAATGCATCATGTATAGATTGTGTTCTTGTTTGCGCCTGGTGACTGTTTTCATAAAAACCACCCTGAAAATCAAAGACGAGCCCTGACAGAGTTTGACTATCTGGCTGTGCTGAACTTACCACTGAGGTTTCAATATTCAGTACTAACTTTAAAATTTTCATTATATTGTTCAGTATAGTCTTGAATCATTTTAATTTTATTCACTTCCTGTTGTTTAACACGTCCCACTTATGTTTCTGACACACAAACTAAAATACCCGATATTCTGGTACTTCACTGTAGCGAGACAATTAATAATGAGGATTTTTGAACGTTTCACATGACTTGAATTTGGAGCTCTGGCTTTCGCAATCCTGCTTTTGATTTAGTTTGATGGACGGTTACTGGAACAGTGTTGGGATCCAGTTGCTCGTCAAGCAACAACCTTTTGTGCTAGATTGTTGGTCTACTACTTGCCCCTTCCTCGCAAGTCCCTCAATCCAGGGGTCGACGTATCGCCGTTCCTTGCAAGTTCCTTGGTCCCAAGTCCAGAGACCTTTGTCTCACCAGCTTCCCCACAAGCTCCTGAGACTCCCACGACCCCCAGAAGCAACATGGATCCAGCACAGTCTTCCATTCTCCTTTGTAAATAAACCCTCGAAAAAGCCTTGCTTCCTCAGTGTTCTTGCATTTGGGTCAGAAGTCTGCAAAAACCATGATGAATAAGCAATGAATGTCAGGCCTGTACTTAGACTGAAATGTGGTGGTAAAGGTAAAAAGAAAAACAAGCTTGTGGCCGGCAACCGCATACAACAAAAATGTTTGAAAATAAGATATCAAATATACGTCTCAACAAAAAAATTGAGCTACACTATGCTGCAAATTACATGTGCTTGAAAGAAAAAAAGAGTAATGATCCATAGCTTAGCGTAATGTCAATTAATCTATTACTGCATGAGACCCAATGTTGAATCTTGGCCCATTTTTTTCTGACTTTTTAAAATTATTTGTATAAATACTCGACATGAAAACATCTGTCAGTGGAAAATGAATATAAAAATATAACTGTATCAAAATATACATAGGAATTTTTACATGTCGAAGACTGATGTTTTGTCAGTGTCAAAGGCGCTGACAGATTGTGCATCATCGAGTTACATGTGCATGATTTCCAACAAAATGATCCAGTACTAAGACAGTTGAAAATGCAGTACTAATTTGTATTGTAGCTTTAATGCCATGTATCATTCAATCATATACATGCTACCATATTAATCATCATGAATACATTCATATTTTAGACCATTCTTGACCAGTGATTGTTTGCTTCATGGTGGTGCAGTGGTTAGTTAGTCTTGCCTCACAGCAAGAAAGTTCCTGATTGAATTCCAGTGACCAAGCAGGCTTTTCTGTCTGCGGTTTTCACATTCTCTCAATTCCTGACATGGTTCTCTCTGGCTCTCCTCGAATGGTCTAGAAACTATCAGTCAGAACATCGAAATCTTTAGCTGTATTCGGTAGCACATTGATAAACTTCTCTAGGTCTTAGTCAGTAACTTAATATTGACTGATTGTCTTTGAATTTTTAAAACCATTAGATAATTTTCTTTGGAAATGACTCTTCCTGCACATCAGCCTGTCAGTGTCTTTTTGGATTTCATTCATCTTGTTTGACTCTTCTATTGTTTCTTCAGACAGTGACTCATTCATTTTGTAATCGTGTTGCAAATTGTCTTCCGTCAATATTCATTAGGGTACACAGATGTTTTGTTGTTTTTCCAATGGTCCCTTTTTTTCTCTTTCACTCTTCAAGTTTCTGGCATAGTTTTGATGATGATGTATCAGCTGGTTTCATGTGACGGCGTTAGCACTGCAGACATCTCAGTATAAATTCACTTACCCTGCTTGTCTATGATCAGATGTGCAGCAAAAGCCAGAGAGCGTTTTTTTTTTTCCCCCCATGAATTGCGGAGTTAGAGGCGTAACTGAATGCAGTCTAATAAAAATCATCCTGAACTCCCACAGAATGAGGTAATTGAACTGGCAAACATAAATTTGGTTTATGTTATGGATGTCAAGATGAATTGGCCCTTGTGAGAGTTTTAAATTAAATCTTTAGCATAGATACACAGATGAAAAATCTCATCAAATTGTGATAGTAGCGAACTGCTTTGTACAGGAAAGTGAACAAAACTTATTTTGAAGGGGCTCCAGCCTTTTTTTTTTTTCACTTTTCACCTGTGTGTGAATATATATACACATCTCAGAGTGACAGATTGTAGTGATCAAAGAACTATAAAAAAAGTCCATAACCAGGCTGTCAGTTGTCAGAGTTGCAGATCGTAAGCCACGATAAGCGGCTCCGAGATATTCTTGCATTAATCATTTCTTCAAAGAAGAGCAAGTAAATGTTGTGCAGCCTCACTGTCCATTTGAGAAAGCTGGGAATAGAGATAGTATAGAATATAAGGTGTCCTATAAGCTAGAGATTAGGCTGTGATCAGAGCCATAGCACATTATAATGTATGCCTTGTAAATCCCTCGTGGGGAAATTCATTCTCTGCATTATGACACACCAGGAGGAGCAGGGAATCAAACCAGGAACGCTCGGTTCCAAAGATATTCGCTCTACCTCCTGCGCCACGCCGCCCCGGCCCATTTAACTTGACTGGAAATGGTGAAAGTTAGTTTGGTAGTTCCTGGCACAGAGTGATCCAGAGTCAAGAAAATAGTCTCTCCAAAAAAGAGGAGTTTCCGCATTCTATGAGTGGAAGGAGGGTGGGGAGACGACTCATTGAAACACGCAATAAAACAGATACAAATCGATGAAGGAATGAGATGTCTGACTAAGTAAAATTATGAAGGCCCAACCATCAGAACATCGAGTGACTTTTTTTCCTTCTTGAAAAATAGCAATATTGTGTATATATAAGTGTGTGTGTTTATGTAATAAATCATCCATTTTCATTGCATTCGGCTGCCCCGTGGCTCTCTGAAGTTTCAAAATAAGGGCAAAGTGTTCGACAGTAAGTTGGCTGGATTCTATCATTCTGCAAAGTCTTGAAGTGTCTTCTTTCAAGACAGGCCTGATGGGAATCTTTGGACTTGCTGAAACTGTTAGCATGCATGTGCTTTGCCATCCCAACACAGAGGGTGAGCAAGCGCAGTTCAATTTTATGTAATTTATCTTATTTAGTCTCCAGCAATGAGTACCGTGTACTCATTCACATATATACACACACTTCATGTAAAATTAATATATAAAATATATATAGCTATAAAATCAATATATTGAATTATCTACTAATGGGGAATCAGAATAGGCTGAAAGGACCTTGCTTGAAGCCCTTTTAGCCCCTTACTGTACAGTATAGAAGATGACATTGTTGTGCTTTTTTCGACAGGGTTTTTCATGTTATTTTATTTTTTTAAACCAGAATAAATGTACCTGTCTTCTGTCTGTATGAGTTAGTTTGGATGCTTTGGTTTTTCACCTTGAAATACTGTTAAGACGAAGAAATTTAAAGCCCTAAATGTTAACAAATTTTAGCAGTAATACAGCATTAGAAATTTTGGGGAGGAAATAGATAAATAAAGAAATAAATCAACAACTCTGAAATTCACCATGCAAAAGAGTGAAGGGACTTTTACAGGAATATAACATACGCACCTGCGATTGCTTCGTGTACTTAAATAATACCACCCACATTCTGTAGTCCACATACTGAGCAATGACCTTGGTGTTCATATAAAAATCAATAATCCCCCTCGAACTGAGGGATTTCTATTAAACTTTTCATTATTTTGCATTGAGGAGAGACCAGAAGCAGAAATAAATAAAACGAGGAGTAGAAGAGAACAAGTACTTTGTGACGCAGTCAAACAGCACACAAAGAAATATATAACAATACCAGATTTTGCTGCTGTCTCGTTCACAGGGTAACACTGATCGATTCCATGCTCTCATTGTTTTATGCCAGGCCACATTTTCCATCCAAAAATATGTAAAAATATAAAAAAAATAATAATAATACCAAACCAAGAGGCCCCAGAATATTTCTAGATAGATTTTAGTTCCAGGATGCACCAGCTCATGTGAAACGGAATGTTCAAAGTTATGTATGAGTCCATTGATTGTAAAAAAGGGATTTGAAATTAAACCAAATACATTGATATTCATTGAAAAAATAATACAACAAAGTTAGAAGCGTAATGACCGAAATCCTTCAACGGAGGAAGCCTCTCCGATGAAATGTCTTCAGGTGAAGAAATTCAAGTCGTTGCCACAAAAATATTTTGACAAGCATTTAACATGACTTGGATAACTGAGAACGTCCATAGACAATGACAACATTAGATTTCGGAAATCAGCCAAGATTGACCAGTAAAAATATGCCTACAAATAGATTAATTAAAATAAATTTGATAAATCAAAATAAAAAAAATGCTGAAAAAAAAAATCAAAAGTAAAAAAAGGAAAAATTCAACTTTGGATGAATAGAAAAAAAACATTTATAAATGAAAAACTAATACCAAGAAAAATTATCCACTGACCAGTGATCAATTAGATAATTATACTTTATTGATCCCCATTTAAGGAGAGATGACTGATACTATATTCCAATTTTCTTTCTTGGGCAATAATACAATTATGTCTCGAAAATGTCACTTAAATGAAAATTGAATGTAACCCCAAATTATTGTAATTACCTGATATTTGATATAGTTTTGGTGAGTGAGAGATCTTAAGACGATGTTTCCATTTAAAATAGCCAGCATTTTGTGTCATAAAGTATACGATCGCTACTTATCCTCAGTACTTGCCCACCCTTTGATTCGATGAGTTTTTGTTTCATTACTTGCTTTGTTTGCTTTTTAATTCACATCTTCAATCCCGTCATGAAAGAGAGATGGAGGTACACAAAGAGCAAATAAGTGCCGGGGTTGGAAAATATAAACAGACTAAAGGGAAAAAACGAGACAAAGAGCTGCAGTCAGAGTTTATTTAACACATGAAGGTTAATCAATACTTGACCGGGATGGAGGAACACACACACAAACAAACGGGCGCATGCAACTCTAACACAATGAAAATGTGATCCTTGAAGGCAACATATTTCTATTTTTTTTTTGCATCCTCTATCATTTATATATATGTGTGTTTGTGTGTGTTTGTGTGTGTTTGAGGGCAGGAACGTAGATCAATTGGTAAATTGTGAGATCCTCATCCTGGCCGGCTCACATCGGGTTGCGAACCGCTCCGGTGAGAGCTGTAGCTCATGGACCGATGAAGCCAACAGAACCACATCATCTTCAAAAAGCAGAGACTTCATCGTGTGGCCACAAAATCCGGATCCCCTCATTGCGCTGGCTGCGCCCAGAAAATCTGCCCATAAACGTTGGGAACAGAATCGGTGACGAAGGGCAGCTCTGGCGGAGTCCAACTGTCACCGGAACAAATCCGACTTACAACCGGCGATGCGGACCAAATTTCGGCACCGGTCATACAGAGCCCCGAACAGCTCGTATGACGTAGCTTGTTACCCCATAGATGTACATTGTAATTTTTTTTTTTAAATATGTGTAATTTTTAAATATCTTATTTATATCTAGTACAATTAAAAAAAATACTCAATTTTGAGGTTGATATTTGCTTCATATTAGTGGCGACTAAACTAACTTTGGAAACCGTGCGTGAAGGCAACGTACAAAAACCAATGTTCCTTTTGATAGTTATGTCAAACAAAAGCCTGCCCATCTCATCATCCATCCTGCAACACCACATCCAAACTGGTGTGAATCATGGGAATGCCAGAGAAATATTCCTTTTAGTCTTTCCTATAGTTGCCATATGGGCTCATTTTGCACGTGAAATGCAAAAGTCCAGTCCAGTTTTATGAAAATAGATCTCATGCAATGACGGCGGTATCAGCAATAATTCAACTATTCAAGTTTTTAAAAACAAGGAGTAATATTCAGTCATATTCATATCACCCTTCACGCCATCCGCACTATGTATTTAATTGCGCACTGTGTATTTAACTTGTCTATTTATTATTCCTGTACATACTCCGAGCCGGGAGCTCTCACTGAAAAATTTCACTCTGCCTGAACAATGACAAATAAAAAAAACCTTGATTCTTTGATTCCTTTGAAAGTATAGCTTGAAAGTCCTAGGATAGGCCACATCGCAGCTGTGAAGCCCGATCATTATTAGAAGAAAAACACAGTCAGCCATTTCCAGGCAGACAAAGATGTTTCCTAATTTTGGCCAGCTTTCTCAGGAGCGCAAAGCAGGGCTGCCCTTCTTTGAATTTTTGAATCAAAAAATAACCTGTGGTGTCGGCTTACTGTCTGCGTTCGTATTTTTTTTTTAGTCAGTATCTTGGATCAGACATGTTTAACCACAATTAACTGCAAAACACAAAACAATGACTGAAAGGGTTTTGGCTGAAGTGAAACACTTATTCAAGCCAAACCCCGTTATAATTAAACTACAATTCAGAGCACCGAGCACACGGCAACCCCAACAATCACCAAAACCAGAACATAATATTAAATATTCTATCATCAGGACAGAGCGTAAAAAAGGAAAAAAAAAAACAAGAAACAAAGAAGAAGCTATTTACAATAGCTGTGTTAAAAGCAATAAATGTTATTAGCAGAATAATGTGGTGAATTATAATGTAGCTGTAAATCATAGCTCACTGAAAATGAAGCTAAATTACAGGTTTGATGACAAGGGTTATAGTTGGCATGTGATTTTATGACCAATGTCAGACTTCCTCATTTAGACTATATAACTTCACTGAAATTCAAATAATCGATCATTTAATTGTAACATTTTTTAGTGTTTTAGCAATTGTGAATTTTTAACATATGTTAAGTCAGTAAAAAGGAGCATGTGTGAGAAATATATAAAGTACAATAATAATGCCTAGATTCTGTTGAATTTGCGTTGGACGATGTTGTTTCCACCGATCCATCCATCCATCTTCTACCGCCTATCCTGGATCGGGTCCCGGGGTTTGCAGCTGAAGCAGAGAGACCCAGACTATCCTCTCTCATACCCTGGGTCTTCCCCTTGGCTCAGTTCCTTCTTCACCGAGACAGACTGCTGCAGAGTCCGCATCAGGGGGGTGAGGATTGTTGTCCCCCCTGTAGCTCTGATTCCCCTTTTGGAAGGGGGGGGGATCGCCACTCCACTCGGCCAATCCAGCGGCACTCCCATGCCTTCCGCACGATGCTGCTGAGGTGCATCAGCCAGGGCAGCCCCACAACACAACATCCGGAGCCTCAAGGAGCCTGGGGATCTCATCCACCCTGGGTTTTATGTGTATATATTATATATATGTATATATACATACATACATACGTGTAATTCATATATATATGTATGTATATACACTTCTTTTCCTTTCGGCTTTTCCCTTCAGGGGTCGCCTCAGCGAATCAACCTACTCCATCTAACCCTATTCTCTGTATCCTCCTCTCTCAAACCAACTACCTTCATACCCTCTCTCACTAAGTCCATAAATCTTCTCTTCGGTCTTCCTCTAGACCTCCTGTCTGGCATCTCCAATTCATGCATCCGTCTATCAATATATTCACGATCTCTCCTCTGTACATGACCCAACCATCTCAGTCTGGCTTCTCTGACCTCCCCAAAACATCGAACATGTGCTGTCCCCCTGATGGACTCATTCCTGATCCTATCCATTTAGATTTGTTGAGTTGTTGCTTGGTAAGGAGAAGAGAGGTAGGCTTACGGTAGAAAAGCAGAAGCTTGAGGAGTATTTGCAGGCGGTGCATAAAGATAGGGAAAGATATAGTGAGATGGCACTTCCTTCTGATATTCCACCTATTGGGGAGATAGTTTGTGTGATGATAGTCCACCAAGGTGGAAGGATGTTCATGAAGTAGTGAATCAGGCAAGGGCCTCTTCAGCCCCGGGTCCTAATGGGGTTCCTTACCGGCTGTATAAGAGTGCACCAGATGTGTTGAGGTTTCTGTGGAAATTGATGAAGGTAGTTTGGAAGAAGCCCAGAATCCCAGAATCCTGTCTGTTTCAGTAAATTTATGTTGGCTCTCCCAAAATGACACTATTATGTCTGGATTTGATAGATCAAAAGATGACGGTGATGGATTATCATGGGCTTTTACCAGTATTATGGAGAAAAGTTTTGCAGTTGGAGTGTTTTAAAAGGTTTCAGTTGGTACACAGCACAATGTCAGTTCCCACAGGAGATGGGAACCCCAATATATTCTTTGGATAGATGAGGCGACTTAGAACATGAATAATTTGATTGACTAATTTATGGATTAAATAAAAGGATGGAAAAAAAAACTCACTTTTCACAGTCAGTCAGAAAGATAAAACTTCAAAAAATGAATAAATAAATACAGGGCATGGTGACACATAGGTAAGCGCTTTAAGCTCACAGGACAAGGGATCTGGCATGTTCTCCCTGTGTCCACGTGGGTTTCTTCCTGGTTTTCCGGTTTCCTCCCACAGTCCAAAACCATACGGAATGTGAATTCAGAATCCAAAGTTTCCCAGATGTGTAAATGACAGAGTGGATGGTTAATTGGTTACCAAAAAAATTGTCAGAGCATATCATATTGACATGTGAAGTTGACCAAAGAATCTCCAGTTAGAAAGAGAAAGGTATGAGCATTTCAGTTCATTAACTTTTGCTGAATGGACAGCTAGCATGTAAGTTGAAAGCTCAAAGGTAAAATATAAAGTGCTTACACTCTTTAGTAAAATATGATACTTATTACATGCCTGTGAACAAATAGGCTTTTCATTGTTTGTATGCATTGCGCGTTTAGTGACAAGCTCCTCATTTATGACAAGTTTATCTCATTTTTTCCTGTGATAATCCTAAATAATAGTTTTTGAATAGTATTAATAGTACTCCAGTATTATTCATAATCCAAACCACAGAGTGTCCTGTCCTTCCTGGGGCCGGAAGAAAGAAATTTCCGAAGGGCTGTGACCTGTGAACCATGTCAATTATTTTCCACTACAGTAAATCCTGCATGAAGCCTTGGTGCTGACTCTACAAGCCTCCTGACTTTAAAAGAAACTGTTCAGGGATGCATGTTAAGGCCAATGTGATAGTGATAGTGAAACTGCCATTTTCCCTTGAGATGGAGTCTGAACCTCTAAAACAAACAGCTCAATTTGACTGTTTGCATTCAATCAGATGGATTTTCATTCATCAGATACAGTTCTCATATTTCTGTGCCCCACCCAGTCATCTGGTTTGAACATAGGCCATAGATACTTGAACTCCCTTTATAAAGATAATAACTCCCTTCAAATTCATACATTTCTTTGGCTGAACCATGGCCTCTGACCTAGAGGGGCTGATTCCGATGCAAATCAAATCACACTCAGGGCCTCCAAAGGACACAGGGCCTTCAGGAAATCACATGGCATTGACACCGCCAGGACAACATCATAACCAGGAGCAAAGAAGCAATCCTGATGTCCCTATTTTGGACCACGTCCCCACCCACTGACTGTACCACAAGAGCCTTTTGAAGGGACGATGGTGACAAAACTGATGACACAGGCAAAACCCTGGCTGAGCCCACCACCAAAGACCGAACACTGTGTGCTATGAATGCAAACACGGTCATGAGCTTCTATCGAGGCCTTCTCTAAAGGGCTCAGGAGCTACTTGAAGTACTTCCATTGCCCAATGATGTCCCAGTTGAAAAAAAACAGGTCGGCCCCCATTTTGAAAACCACTTGAGGGAAGCACTGTTTTCCTTTCCTGAACTGTCTGGCATTTTGCATCAAACCTACTTGAAACCAAGTGGAAAACCTTCTTTACAACGTTGGAAAACTCGACATATGACGTTTTGTTTTATTGCTACTGTGACCACAGAGCCAAGGTGTTCTGGTGGTATGTTCCCTTTGAAAGACACCATGTCCAAAGATGACTCAAGATGATTAATTTTCTCAACCCTTGCCTTGCACAGAATTCCAGTAGCTAAGCTACACTAGTTAAGATTAGTCAGCGTGACATTTCAAACATTTTTCTCCCTTTCTGCCCATATTACCAATGGACATCTAATAGCAGAACTATAGAATCACAAAGTGTTGTCTAATTTAGTAAACTAGCCAGTGACTCGAAGAGGGCTATCTACTCTGATGGATGGACTGAAGTACAGATAGAAAGATCTTTTCAAGTGCCTTTCTTAAAACTCAAGGACACTTTGCAATAGAGAACAGTGGATAAAACTAAATACATTTGTACAGCTATATCCCTTCATTATGTTGGCAGGCAACCCTCTCAGTCAGTGGAGGAAAGTCCCACACTCTCAACCGGGGATTTGTGAGTGTCTCCTCACAGGCCTGGAACCCTTTAACATGGGAAACTGCAGAAAAAAGTCCTTGGTCCGATAACAATGCGTTTACCACCGGCTGTGGTTTCTGTCCCGCCAGAAAGGTCCCACACATCAGCTTACCATGCCAGAAGCTGATGGGCCTTGGTCTCAGCTTCTGTTTACTGCCCAAAACATGCAGAATCCAACCCTGAAATGTTTCCTCTGGATGGCACAGCCACAGCGAGGTAGCTACATCGACCTTTGTGGGGACTTACCCAAACCGCGATACATTGCTAACTGCATGGGTGTTCTTCTTATCACCTTTTTTTCTTGTCTGACTAAATTCCGAAACATGTGTTTCTGTTTTTCTATTTGTCAAAGCAAAACAATTTCTTTGGATCTGAAAATGTTATTCTCTGTTTTGAGTGTGATTACCCGACAAGTGATCTATACACCTGACTTGTCAGGTTTTTTTTGGGCATCAGTTCTCCTATTTTGCTTTATCATGGGATGTGAGTTCTGAACACATGTTGGATTTATGCAGATAACACAGGATAGTTATTACTTTTTGCTGTAATGTGAGTGTTCGTGAATTTGACTTACCCTGCATTTGACTTACCCTGCATTTGACTTACCCTGCATTTGACTTACCCCTCATGAAAACAAGTAATTTGAGATCAGACATGGAAACTCTTGCTGCCTGAAGAGTATTTTCTTTATCTACAAAATTGAGAGCTCATTAATTTTTTCCTCTGTATGGAATAAGGTTAATAGAGCGAGTGGTTTTCCATATGCAAAGCATCGATGTTATGGAGCGTTTCAGGGGGGTTCATATAGATACACTGCTGCCTTTGGATTTTAATCTCATGCAATACATAGGGTAAGGCTGTGGACCAACATGTTATTTCGTGGCATCAGACTTCTAAAGATTGTAATCAGAAAGAGTTCAGATTGGTTTTTCCACAACTTAGTTGCATGTTTGTTTTAATTTTTTGTCTTTTCCTTGTCGCCTGTTTATGGTCAGAAGGTGTTCGAATCTATCTTGGAATAGTCTGAATTGCCAGTTATAAGGCTTTTACATTTCATTTGATAAACCGGACCAAATTCAAGCTTATGATGGATTGATTAAATTTGTTCGTAGGCACAGAGGTTGCATAATGTTCCTTTTAGCGTTCATTGATAAGCCATTTTTTTTGCTAAGGAAAGAAATTCAGGAAAACATGCATTCTCAGATGATACTGGAGGATTCATAATGAATGTTGTAAGGAAATGCGACCATGACAACATGGTTTTATACAAAAGAGAGAACATGCTATTGTTTGAAGCTGCTTTACCATTAGTCTTAGAGGATAAGTTCAACCTGAACAGGTTTAGTAATTGGAATTACTACTGCAGAGACAAGTCAGTTTGTACTTTGCAAAGTTTAACATTTTTATTAAACGGCACATCGTGGCGTGTCGACGAGGAAATATGACAATGGAGTTGTGGAGGGTTCAATCTTAAACGATGGACACACCAACTGAATAATTTATCTCTCCCGAACATTCGGGAACGTCAGTAGATGTACCTTTCGTAACCACGCCCCCCAAGCTGCCAGTCCCTGGGTGAGAGGCCACACCCTTTAGTGTCCGCCACAACGTCAGCGATTTCACAGTGAAGTACTTAGGTCCATCAAGATGAGTAAAATGCAAATGGTTACAACTACGCTGGAAATATACATTCAAATAATCTTTATTTTTGGAGCACTCTTGGTGTGCAGATTTTTCCAAATCTGTATATAGTCGATACTTTTGATCCAGCACCCATCCCTAACCGGGCAGCGGATGTGCGAATTTTTCTTTTTTTTCAGCTCATAGAAATATCAGGGGACAGTATTATTTGGGAAACCACACTGGTAAAACACACCACTTCAGAGTCCGATAGACAATTTGCCAAAACTTTTGAGCAAATTGTTCTGCACAAATTTGTGCCTAACAATTTCAAAGATGTTCAAATTTCTGGCATCTGGGCCCTTATGATACTGCATAACTCACACATACCTATAATATTCAAACAACTGTTTTCTCCATGATAATTGAAGTATCTTTGAATTAAGAAATTCTACTTGGCGTCTAACATTAAAGAGGCTATGACAGGGATACCGTATAACGAATACACTTGCCGCTTAGTGATAGGAAGGGTATGAAGACAGCACTTGCAAGCTTAATGAAATCTTAACACAACTTCACAACACTTTTTTTTCTGTAAGGAATCAACCTGATCACCATGAAACAACATTGTAATGTTTTTCAAGCCCTATCGACAAAGCAGTTCTCATGATAAGTTGCCAATTGATTTTGAAGTCACGAAAATATATATATATATTGATGGTGTTGCTGATGTTGCTTGTGATTAATAATGCACCAAAATCTCAATTGATGATCGATTATGAATATCATTCATTGTCAATATTTTATGTATTTTTTCATACTAGTATACCACCAACAGCAAGAACAACAGCAACAACAATGATACCACCAAAGCAAATATTGCATCTGTAGTACTCTTTCTAGGCATTAAACCATACTTCTTCTTCTTCTTTTCCTTTCGGCTTTTCCCTTCAGGGGTCGCCACAGCGAATCAACCTTCTCCATCTAAAACTATTCTCTGTATCCTCCTCTCTCCCGCCAACTACCTTCATATCCTCTCTCACGTCCATAAATCTTCTCTTCGGTCTTCCTCTAGACCTCCTGTCTGGCATCTCCCATTCCAGCATCCGTCTACCAATATAGTCCCTATCCCTCCTCTGTACATGACCTAACCATCTCAGTCTGGCTTCACTGACCTCTCCAAAACATCGAACATGTGCTGTCCCCCTGATGGACTCATTCCTGATCCTATCCATTTAGATTTGTTGAGTTGTTGCTTGGTAAGGAGAAGAGAGGTAGGCTT
>CAAKHD010006879.1:0-14104 GCA_901007705.1 Fistularia tabacaria | reverse complement strand
GAGTTTGTTTGTGAGACAGTGCACACAGTGTTCATTGTTGAAAATGACTGGCCTGTGGTCTTAGTTCTGTGGGAGTCAGCTTTTGTCATTATCATGTTGATGTGTAACATTTACAGTCAATCTGGCAGAGCAGAGGTCTCTGTGTGTAAGAGAGAGCGAGAGAGTGAGGGGAAGAGACTGGCGCAGTTCATGTGTGCCCATGTGTATGATGTGGCTCATTGTAGTAACACAGTAAAAACTGTGGCTCTTAGCCTCTGACTGGTTGGTCACCCCTGGAGTAAAAATTGAAGACCTAGAAAAAGCATACAACAGGGTGCCGAGAGAAGATCTCTGGTATTGTGTGAGGAAGTCTGGAGTAACAGAGAAGCGTGTTCGACTGGTCAAGGACATGTCTGCTGGTTGTGAGACAGTGGTGAGTGTGCTGTAGGTGAAACAGAGAAGTTCAAGGTGGGGGTGGGACTTCATCAAGGATCAGCTCTGAGCCCCTTCTTGTTTGCAGTGGTGATGGACAGGCTGACGGATGAGGTTAGACAGGAATCTCCATGGACCATGATGTTTGCAGATGATATTGTGATCTGTAGTGAGAGCAAGGAACAGGTTGAGGAAAATCTTGAGAGGTGGAGGTTTGCTCTAGAAAGGAGAGGAATGAAGGTTATACCACAGTAATAGTAATACCACATCTTTCCTTTCCAGAGAGCAAAGGGTAGACAACCTTTGTCTCATCAGAGGATTTTTCTGCCTCATTTGAAGAAAGGTCTGTTCCAGTCTAAATCCTTAACAAAGGAGCACAGTAAACATACACTCCTCAGTGGTTATTCACTCCAATGCGAACAGATAATTACCGTTTCTTAAATTCTCAAATATTAATTAAAAAGCAGGATATTGTTTTATGCATGTTGGATTGTGTGATTTCATTGTCGCTCGATACGGGGTGCAGTCTATTTTTCCCAGGTCATTTCTTGATGTTGCTCATATCTTGTCATCTGTTTAATTTTATGGAAGATCTATCCTTTGGACACAGATGGTAATTGGAGGTGAATTAGGAATTTTGGTACATTGTTTGGTCAGATCGGTAGGCACGTTAGAATTGTGTGATAACACTAAAGTCTCCTCTAATCCATGTGACACTATCATGTTGTTGAACAGAAGAAGCTGAGTAATGTGATATGTACCCTCTTCCGGTGCCTTTGGCGATGGATTTTTTACTTTCTGTCTACATAGAGTTCTGCAAGAATACCTGGAAAGTAGGTCGTGTAACCTTTCCTCATCCGAAGGGGCGAGTTTACTATCTGTTGTGGTATCACATTGCACCTGAAGCAGGGTAATAACAGCCACGTCTGGTATGGCCGGACAGCATAATTCAATTCCTTCAGTGAAATCCAGCTTCATTTTCATTTTCTGCATTAGATCTCTTCCTAACAAGTTTACTGGAGAGTTTAGCAACGCTATGAATTTATGTTTGCCCTTTCCTTCGACCAGGTGATGTCCAACGGTGGAGAATAAATAACATTTTACTGATGTCCCATTTATCTCTGCCACAATAATGGCATTGGTCTTCCTTTTTGTTTATAGAGCATCTATTCTGCTGATGCTTTCTGGGGGTGGTGGTGGGGGGGTAGCGATAGTGAGGTGCGTTGTTAGAATACGCAGAAAGGGATGGCTGAGAAGGATTCACCAGTGCTGGATCGAGATCATCTCCCTTGAAATTAATCATTTGACCATTTTTGACTATGGAAAAATTCCTGCTGCTGCTTTATTTCAAAGCCATCTACAGAAGTTTTCGGTAGACATTGTGTACAAATCCTCTGGAGCCAACACCTTGACCAGTTGATTGCATTCCAGTATCATGTTCGAAATGCATGTGGTTATGAATAACTGATTTAATGCTGATGGCAGACATGCCTTATTTTCTCACATATGTCTGAATCTGTGCACAAACACTTCTACTACCTTGCCTGGTTTCTGTGTACATGTGTCTATTGCATAAAGATCCTGTGAGTCTCTATACAGTTTCATGAGAAAATCTTTGAGATTCTCAAAGAAGCCCTTGAGATCACATGGTCTGTTCCACACATAATCTGCTGATGTTGTGATATCGTTTTGTGGGTTGAGCATTTGAGTTTCTGCAATTAATTCTGGATCAGGAATGGGTGGAAGTAGTTTAGTCAAAATCATTCTGAAATCTGGTCCTCCCTGCATGTAGCGTGTTGATTTTTGGAGGAAGTCAACAAATTTAGACAGCTGTCTCCTTTCATCAGGACATTGTGAAATCAGGTTATTACATTGAAATCTGGCGGTTTCAGCATGACATTTTCCCCAATCAACAAAAATGGAAATGTCTGTGTTTCAGTTTCTTAAGTACTATCCGCTTCCTGCATGTCTAATTCCACTTTTTCTGTCAAAAGCAATTCCACTTTCCTTTAGAGTGCTGTCAGGGGCTTTGGGAGAAGTGTTCTTGATCCATGCAGTTCTCAAAAAAAAGATCCTCATGGTCCTTACACATCAGCAGGTGTTCTTTCAGTGTTTTAGCTGGTCATGATAGATGCACATAATTCCTCACTCGTCTCATTCTTCTTCGGACTAACTGAGTGCTTCCTGATTGCTGGGGCTAGTAAATAACCCTTATTTTGCTCATATACCCTTGCGCATTTCCTCCATGTCCATTCACATTTTGTCATGTATCCATAATTCCATTTTTTACATCCGTTTTTGTTCTTTCTGTTTGTGATAATTTTCAACTGATTGATGTGATGAATTGTGAATGATCCCTCGAGTTGGAATGGGTTGATCCACTCTCCTTTATTTCTCATAGTTTGCAGATTGCACAGTTTACAGAATGGGTTAGTATGATATGATCCACAAATTCTTGCCTCATATTGTTTTGGAGTTCCATCGTGAAGAGGTTCGGTGAAATCATGACTCCCTCTGATTTATCCGCCTTTTTTTTGGAACATCAGTTGATATTTTGTAAATTATTGGTTTATCAATTATGTTTCTGGTTTTGCTTTGTCCTTGTCCCATTTTTGTCAGTCTATTGGGTAAGGAAAGATACTAAGAACTCATCCACCACCTGGAGCAGCTCTCCAAGGAATAACGTTTCCTTCTTAGCAGATCCTCGTCTGCTGATTGCTTTGGTAGGCAACACACTACCGGTTCCTAAAATTGATTGGTGGCATCTTCCACCAAGTATGGCCTTGGGCAAAATCTTCCGAGTAACTTCTCAGGTATCAATTATGTAGTGGCAGCTTCCACTAAACGTGGCCTATATTAAACAAAGCCTTCCAAGCAACTTCTTGGAAGTATCCTACTTTAGGCAACTTCCTAACAATTTTCCCAATTTAATGTGGAGATCACCACACCGGGTAACACATTGATTCGATCCGTATAGAATGAGATGCATCGCACAGCCTGGATCTCATAGCCTATGGTGGATAAGCCCTACTGTATCAGAGGTTAGTTCGTAGCTATGGGTAGCGGAGAGAAACAGAGACGGACACTGTGTCTGCTTTTCTTACAGCAAGACTCCCATTTATTGGTCATAGTGAGCCCCCTTTATACCCATAAGAGGTGTTATACATTTAAGGAAAGGAATGTGGAACGGCAATTATCTTTGAGACCAGTGTCAGGAGGTACCTATCTCTAAGTCCATTGCAGGGCCTTGGGATGATTTAATGGAGGTGAGCGCATCAATGGGAGTGTGTCTCAGAGAGAAGTGGAAAAGTACAGGGAAATCTTCAAACAATAGGATGGTAACAGAAAATTCTCTAACAATCAATGTATTCCCATGCCATCACTATTGTTACCTTGCTAACTTAGGGTCATTGCTGCCTTCCACTTTCTTTCTCTGCTTTCCTTTCTTTTCCCAATACGAGCGAGGATCCACATACATTTTCACAGGACATTATCTATTTGAACCCCATTCATTCCTTTGTACCTTCCGGTCACAATCACATGTTAGCAAGAGGTGATAGCCTTTGGACAATAACCGCCACCATTTTGATAGTTTTCATTAAGAACACCATTTTGGTAGTTTTTCTGAGGCCGCCATCATTTTTGCAGTCCTTTTACACACACAAACACATATTCACAGACACACATTTCAGACTGTTAAATAAACTTGATTGTATTTTACAGTTTCCTGGTAATTTCTTTGCGCTTATTGTGACAAGACTGTGTGACAGGGTCAGTGCTCAAATTCACACCTTATTCACCCAAAATATCATATTGTTAAATATTAACACTTTTAGATAAATACCTTCTTCTTGAGACTACGTTCCACTCATTGAGTATTATTTTCCAGCTCTGCTGGTGGTGCCCCAAACGAAGGTTAATGTCATTATTGAGTTAATGATATTCCGAGAACGTTGATAAATAACTCTTAATCACCATTGATAATTGTTAGTTATTACGAATAACTAATTCTAGCTCCACTCACTGCACTCCAAATGGTGCACCGTGTAAGGCTAGAGTAGAACAGTGCACAATAGATAATGTGATCTATGTTGGTCATTTTCGACTCACCATATAAAGAATACGATCAACGGAAAAAAAAATCCTCTCATTCACAGATTCATCTATCTAATGAGGACAATACACCACCAATTTAAGCCAGTGTGAGATTTACATGTGTTAACTAAACTTACTTTGAGACTGGCTGCAGAAGTTTGGAAAAGAGGAAGCTGCCATCAAAGAACACAGTGTAAAAGACAAAGAAGACAGTTCTGCAGCAGAACCACTGATATAAATTAAAATTACATTGTATATCAGCAGCCAGCAGCATAGATGGACGACTCGGAACAAATAGCTGGATGAGAGTTACACTACCAAATACATCCTTGATGAAGAAAAAAATGCAAGATCTGACACCTAACTTTGGAAAATGAGGGCAGACTCAACAGAATGAGGAATGGGGAATTACTGCCAGAGAATTCTAATTTAGATGCAAGAGAGACTGAGCAGATATTGGAGGATAGAAGTGAAGAAGAGCTGAAGAAGTTTCTTGATGACCTCAACATTTCAAAAATCTTTGCCAGTGAACAAGTGAACTAAAGAGGCAGATGAAAGAGGGAGGTATGAAAAGAATATTAAAACAGAACAGAAATGAGTACGAAAGGAGGCACCCGAGCAATTGTAGGACAAGGAGGGAGAGACAGGAATGGGAATGAAAGATGAGTTTGGGTGGCGTTTTGTAGAAAGGAAGTGAAGTAAATGGGAGAGTTCTGTAGACGAGAGGCCAGGTATGATTTTCTACATCATGGTCTTCTCGGCAGACAAAGAAGCAATTTGAAAGACAGCTGGAAGAGAGAGACAGAAATTAATCAAAAGAAAGTTTAGGGAGATCTATGTCCTGTATGAGAGCTGGCAGAGGTGTAACAAAAACTGCTGACAAGAGTATCAGAGACAACAAGGACACACGGAGAAGGATGAAGATTAAAGATGTATAAATGTCTACAATTTCCCCACAGAAAACTATTCCTGCAAAACATGAGCTTGTTTTGCTGGATTCTTTGCAATAATCTCATGAATGAAAAGCATGACCGGTTGTCAAATTTGATAATGGTATCAGCCACTGTATTTTTACCTACCACAGAGGGAAATAATTTTCCATTAATTGTATTCCCTTTGACGATTGTTTACGCACCCGAACTGCTGCATTTATATGATGTGTGCTTGAGATTTAAAGTCAATATATTTACATTTTTTATTACTCCGACAGGTTTACACATGGCAGAGGGGGAGTTTTTTTTTTTCAAAAAAAGGGTGACAGTTATGTTTTCCTTTGGCCAGTGGAAGATGATATTTTGACGACTTTGTCAGGATTTATAAATGCTGCAGATTAGTTCTTAGACACAGGGAATGATGTATTTTTTTATTGGTGCACCATTGTTAGCATTGCAGAAAATGGTGGGTTCTGAAAACACAAGCAAAACAAGAAACATTTGAGTCAAAAGTTTATAGAATATGCAATTTACTTACAGATTTTCATGAAATATTAAAATGAATGTTAAAGGAACAAACCAACTTTAATAGGAATTGTGTCTGTGTGCCTCTGTAGATTTAAATGAGTTAGCCTGCAAATTACACCATGGCATCACACTGTACGCTCTAAAGGGGTAGGTACCTTGCTCCAAGTAACTTTGACTGTGATTGTTGAGGTGAAAGAGGGCTTTTTCTTTACTTCATCCATCCACAATTTTGCCAACTGGACCAACACAATCTGACCAGTGATCTTTCAGTGAGAGATTTGCTTCTCTTACCATCCCTCGAAACAGATTGAAACACATGAGACACATAGGAACATAAAACTTCTATCAGACAGAAATACTTGATGTGTCTGCAGCATTGACTTTAATATGAGTATGAAATTCCCTAAAGAGGTGATATTTTCAAGATGCTGAAAATTTGGTAGATCCTAAGGGTCACAGCAAAAGAAGATATCTGTGCAGAAAAAAAGACTACAGTAAATCAGCATCAGTTATACACAACAAGAATACATAAGGAAAGGGTGAGACTGAGGTAAACGAGGCACTTCTGTGGAAAAAATGTTATTTTGTTAGAATTTAATAAAAAAACAAAAAGAATATGACTTCAATATGTTACTACAGTGGAATTACAACAGACAGCTTATTTGCATTAGTATTAGATTCAATAATATTTCTATTTCAACAGAAAAGGAAATCTGATCCAATTACAGGTTTTTGTTTCTGCACATATATACCCCAGTTTAGAGGTGCTCTATTCAAATTGATAGATTCCTGTGTGTTGAGAAACTAACCAAACAAATTGAATAATACTTTATTGATCCCCAAAGGGAAATTCATGTGTTACAGTAGCTGCAACAGGCTGCCGTCCTCCAGCGCCATCTTGAAATCAAATTAAATGACAAAGTATCTCCCTGCTTGTTGTGGTATTAATCAATGCAATACAACATTACAAACTGATGGTAAAAAAGGTTCCACAATGATATAAAATCAGTCTTTATCTGTTTCATGCCCTGGTTACTAAATATGATTTAAAGACTTTCCAATAAGTTTATACACACTGTCAATACATTTCACACTGTATTCGTGAAGGGCTGTAATTTTGCGTGGTAGAAGTAGTTATTATAGGACATTGTGCAGTCTATGTATTTTCTACGGTAAAGAGACATGACTTTTATCCTATCCTCTCTTTGACAACCAATATTGTGTGAGACACAAGGCAACCTAAGCCAAACTGGCGTATTTGTGAACAAAGGGGTGATATTTGTTTCATTTGTGTCAAATGTTTGATTTGTGTTAGTTTGTTCAGACAATTTTGGCCCATGTATGAGTAGTCTACTAAGTTGTGGTCCCATAAAAAAATTGAAGATCCTAAATGTGACAAAATTCTCAACAAGAAAAAAACAAAGCATCTATTTATAAGACTAATGTGATACTTCGCATACAATTATGTGTTAGAAAAGTAAAAATACAGCAATTCATATTTTAATTTGGTGTGATGATAAGGCCTGGTTTTACTTCACTAAAAACGTTTGATACTTCAGATTACCAATAAAACGTGTCACTGATGATACACACTATGCACCTTTTTGTCTCGATTGCCAGCACTAGATGGCAGCAATGCATCAGAGGATCTTACAGTATTTAACAGGTTCATTTGCATGTGGCCATTTTAATGAGATTGAAATTTTGTGTGATCAGTCATTATCAAATGGACAATTTCATTGATTTCACAGGACAGTATTTTCAGCAGTGTATTCAATGCTCAGAATTGTACAGAGACAGACAGCAACGAAAAAAAGGGAGAGAGATACAGACGGAGATAGTATTTGATCGTTTCTTGATTGCCAATCGGCTTCTGTGATCAATAAGCCTAACATTTCCTTACTGACCAGGGAACAGTATGGAAGGTTACTTCAGGCATGAACACTGATCCCCCTGCTGATGTGAAGCAGATTGAATTAGAAACCCCATCAGTTTGAGACTCAACTGCTTCCTGAGAACCATGCTGTGACATGGGATTGGATCTCCCTCAAAGGAAATCCCCTCCCAAAGTCTGAATTAACACTGTCTTGTCCTCCTGCAAAGTTAGGCCAACCTATTCCACTTGTCTCTTTCCAGGGTTGCAACTGGCACAGATGGCAGCAGGTACCTTTAAATGCAGGCCAGTGCACAATTCTCCAAAGGTGGGGTTCTGATTAATTGAGCCTGAGAATATGTGGCTCATCTACTGACAGATACTAAGTGCTGGTACCATGATGAGTGACAGAGCGCTCCATCTTGCCCCCAGAGACCCATTCTGTGCTGAGGAATAGAGTAGGAACTCCCTTGGAGCACCATCTCAAATAGATACACTGTCCAGATTGTACAAAATTCAACCATTATCACAGGGTAGGGGTTGTCTCCTACTGATCAATATCTTGTTCAAAAAGGTAACACCTTTTTGAGGATTCAATTTTCACTGAAAAATTATTCCCATTGGCTATCCATATACTCAATTAGACATTACTTTCCCCGTGAGGATCAGTGAGAAATGAAATAGATTGCTACTGTGGTGTGTGAAGGAAGGATTGCGGAGATGAAGGGGAGTTGTAATTTTATTCCTTTATTCCTTAAACACCATTTGACAGTCAACTTCCCTGTACCAGAATGCCCCTGACATAAACGGGTGGAACCGTTCACAAAAAACGTTAGCTTGAGGGTGGTAGGGCGTTGTACAGTGTAGCACCGCCCCCAATCACTGCCAGTGACAACCAGAGTGCCGAGATTAACTGTGGCCCTTTGTCGGACGTGATGTCTGACTGGGCGCCGAAATAGGCAACACAGGAAAAAACGCCTGTGGCACGGCCGAGGTTGTGGTGGAGGACAGTGGAACAGCCTCCGGCGAACCTGGTGGTCCGATTAACCATGGTGAACAGGTGTGTGAAACCCTGCGAAGGGGGTAGAAGGCCCAACAGGTCGACTTGGACACGGTCAAAGCGTCTGGTCGGAATTGGAAATGGTTCGAGGGGCGCCCTAACGTACCTGTGAATCATCCAGCATCGGCGAGGAGATCCTGACCCTGGCCTTGGTTCCACCCTACCGTGGTTCCCGGGGGTCACCTCAACTACCGCGCCTCAAGACTGTCTTTAACAGTTATCTCTTAACATGTTTCTACACTGTGCATGTGACAATAAACGCTTTGAATCTTGAATCTTGAATGACGCGTCACCAGATGCATTGCCAACAACTCCCTGTCAAAAGCACTGCACTTTTGCTCACTATCCCATAGTTTGCGGATAAAAAACGCAAGGGGCTGCCACTCAATCGCCACACACTGTTCAACCACAGCCTCAACAGCAATGTCAGACACATCAGTTGTCAATGCTATGGGTGGGGGATGGGCGAGAAGGGTCACTTTAGCCAGGTCGCGCTCAGCCCCATCAAAAAGGCTAGACCCGTTCAGGAGTCCAGTTGACCATGTCACTCGCCTTCTTGAGCCTTCAAAGCCCCTTAAAGTGGCAGAAGGAGGTGGGCAGCGTGAGGGAGGAAATAGTTATAGAAATTAACCATGCCCAAGAACTCCTGCAAGGCCCTGACCGAGGCCAGGTAAGGAAACACCTCTACTGCTTGCACTTTCGAAGACAATGGGACCGTAACTTGCGGTGAAATGCAATGACCCAGGAAGTCAATCACCGGCAGTCCGAACTGACACTTAGCCGGGTTCACTATGAGGCCGTGTTCGTCTAAACAATGGAAAACCTGTGTCAGGTGATCCAGGTGTTCATCAGCTGACGGGCTGGCAACCAGTATATCCTCAAGGTAGACGAACATGAAAGCAAGATCACACAGCACCGAGTCCATGAGCCTCTGGAAGGTCTGAGTGGCTCCCTTCAAGCCGAAAGGCATGCGCACAAACTCAAAATCCCAAATGGGGTGCTCACTGCGGTCTTGGGCACGTCCTCTGCGCACATGGGCACCTGGTGATAACCACACACCAGGTTCACCATAGAGAAGACGGTGGCACCCGACAGCTGTACACAGAAGTCCTAGAGCTGGTGGATTGGTCATAGTCACTCGCCGTGGCATTGTTCAAACAGCGAAAGTTGCCGCAAGGATGCCACGACCCATCGGCCTGGGGCACCATGTGAAGAAGGGAGGCCCAAGGGCTGTTGGACCGCCTCATGATCCCCAGATGCCCCATGGTGGCGAACTCCTCCTTAGCTGTGGCCAGCTTACACTTATCAAGGCACCACACCCGCAAAAAAACAGGAGATCCCACCGCCCTGATGAAATGCTCCAAACCATGTTTAGTAGACTTGGTGTAGTGTGCGATAGGAAATCCGCTAGTAAAAGTTGAGAAACATCCCCAGATGCAAAAAAAGTTAGCATATGCTAGTGGCCCAGCACCCCCGTCACACATGGAAAAGTGGCAAAAGACACAGCGTTAATTAGACGGCGGTTCATCACGTCCACGAGCAGACTATTTGTGCACAGGAAGTCTACGCTGATGATGGGCACCGTGATGGAGGCAATAATGAAATCCCATTCAAAATGGCTGCCATGAAAAAAAATCAACACCGACCTTGAGCCAAATGTTGCAATGGAGGAACTGTTAGCTGCGCTCAGTAGCGGGACGCTCATTGTGTCCAGTGGTGTCCACAGCTGCCACTAAAGCAGCAACCTTGGATCTCCCCGGCGCTGTGAGGAGCTCATTGTGACGCATTGCCGTGCCTTACTGCCGAACCACTGGTGGAAAAAGCAGAGGTTGGCCCCGCGTCGCCTCTGGACAGTCACTCCGACCACCATGGCTGGCTCTACGTTCCCTGGCACTGTCTGTAGGGGATCTGACACTACACTCTGGATGGCGAGCCACCAAGAGGCTTGCAACACATGATCGGCCTCCTCCGCCAGACCCTGGTAGTCACCGGCGGCCAGACACTAGGAGATAGCCAAGGCCCCGCGTACTGGAAGCGGGAGCTGGCGCAGGAAGATGTGCAGGAAAAGGAAACCACCATCATCTGATCCAGGAAGCAACAGCATATTGTCTATCAAGTCAACGGCGGACCCGTCGCCCAAACTGGACAGAGACAGGAGTTTGCGGAAGACAGACTGCACTTCCGGAGCAGAAACTGTTTGAAGGCAGCGTATTTACAGTGTTGTGATGTGTCGCGCCACAGCTGCAAAACTCACCACGTGGATCACTGGTCCAGTACAGTGACAACGAGGAAGTACCTGGCGTCGTCCGAGACAATTCCCTGCAGGTGGAAAAAAGCCTTGATTTGCTAAAACCAGGAGGCTGGGTTACTCTGCTAGAACTCCGGGAGCACCGAAGCCGCAACGGGAACAGCTGGCTGTGGGAGTTCGGGCGACAGGCTAAAGTATGGTCGCACACTCGGGTTAAGGTCAGGGTTTGGGTTAGAGTGGGGTCATCAATGTGGAGTGTGAAGGAAGGATTGCGAAGATGAAGGCAAGTTGTAACTTTAACTTAGTTGTACCGGAACGCCCCTGACCTAAATCACGTCCCGAACCTGTAATCCCATGGGATGAGAGGCCACGCCCCTTCGTGTCCATCAGACTACCAAGGTACTGGTATAGCCAATTTCAATCTAGACAACAATTGGATTCTAGAAACTGTTAAGAGAATTTTCTGTTACCATTCCCTTTTCTGAGATTCCCTGTACTTTTCCACTTCTCTTTGATACATATCCCCCTTTCTGTACTTTTCCTCTTCTCTCTGAGACACACTCCCATTGATGCTTTCACTGCCATTAAATCATCCCAAGGCCCTGCAATGGACCTGGAGATTGGTAAAGTAGCTCCTGACACCAGTCTTGAGGATGGGTGCCGTTCCGCATTCCTTTCCTTATATGTATAACACCTCTTATGTTAGTGCAGTCTGTACTTCTCAAAGTATGTATTGTTCACTTTCCATATAAAGGGGGCTCATTATAGTCAATAAATCGGAGTCCATCTGGAGGAAAAGCAGACACAGTCTCTGATTCTGTTTCTCTCCACTCCCTGTAGCTATGAACTAACCTCTGATACAATAGGGCTCATCCACCATCGGCAAGGAGATCCGGACACTGGCCTTGAACTGAGAGGATGAGGAAGACCAACTGAGGTTCCCATGATAATACATCGGTCTATGGCTCAGGCTGCCCCGGAAGCTGAACAAGTCACCTATCACCCTCTTCAGAGACCACAGGAAGCTGTGGAGAGAACATTAGGAAAAGAGAAAAAGGAGAGAATTGGAGAGTCAAAAATACGGTAAGAGGGGCAACGACAGTGTTTGGTTTAAAAATCAGTCTAAGTCTAAAATGGGATTTCTTTTTATGGCTCCATTTGAACCTGTAGGTTGCACATAGATTGCCAGTAAGCCTTTGAGAACTAAAGAGCAATTGTAGCTAGGGATTGTAGACTGCTGCCTTTTGCAGCACATGCTTCCCTTGGGAAAAAAAAAAATATGCAAAAGCATAGAGAGATTATTATCATTTCTTTAGTTAAACCTTCATCTGTACTTCTGCAGGATGTTAAGGTCTCTGCATTCCCATGGGCATTTTCTAATCTATGCAACTGAGCTTCAGCCATTATGTACTGATGTTGGCAGTGGGCAACAATCCTCTATGTGGTCTTTATAATTCATGTATCAAGACTACTTCGAAGAAACAAATATGTAGGTGATAAATAAACAGTCATTTAAGAACATCAGTGATAAACATGCTGTTACCATTTTATTGTCTAATCCATCCTGTCATCTTTACTCTTTTGACCAACCTCTAATTGTAATTGGACTTTATTATCTATTATCATTATAGTTCTTTCTTTCTTTTACATTTTGAAAACAGGTGGCATGTGCATTGTTGTCGTGATCTAGACTATCGAGGCCTTCCTATATAAGATAAGATAAGATAATATAATACTTTATTGATCCCCATAGGGGAAATTCGGGTGTTGCAGCAGCAACTTTAGAGAAAGGAAAAAAAAAAGAAATGGACTGCAAAGATCAAATACAATGCAGAATATTAGCTGATGAGCCAACATTACATTTTCTTTAAGTTTATATGAGAGAGGGGTTGGAAATATGTCTCTTTCCTGTTTGTGACTCTTTTAATGACTGGTCGAGGGTATACTCCACCTATTGCCCAATATCAACTTGTTTTGGACTCCACAACCTTGCATTCTTGTGTGGAGGATAAATAGTTTCAGTAATTAATGAGTGATGAACAGATTAATGTTTTACTGCAGCCTCAGGGCGGGACAGGCCAGTGTCTCCTGGAGCCAGACTCTGGGGGGCACAGGCCAGTGTCTCCCTGAGCTGGTCTCAAGCCCGGATAAATACAGAGGGTTGCGTCAGGAAGGGCATCTGGCGTAAAACTTTTGGCAAAACCAAATATGTGAATCAAACCTAAAAATTTCATATCGGATCAGTCGAGGCCCGGGTTAACAACGACCGCCATTGGTGCCGATAACCTACAGGGTACCAATGGAAATTGGGCTACTGTGGGTCGAAGAAGGAGGGGAGGAAGGCGTGTTCGGAAACAGAGAGAGAAGAGGAAAGGCAAGAGTCTGGAACTGAGAGTAGGGACTTTGAATGTTGGGACGATGACAGGAAAAAGTAGAGTTGGTTGACATGATGCAGAGAAGGAAGGTGGATATACTGTGTGTCCAGGAGACCAGATGGAAAGGTAATATGGCTAGAAGCTTGGGGACAGGTTTTAAGTTGTACTATCATGGTACTGACAGGAAGAGAAATGGAGTGGGAGTTATCCTGAAGGAGGAGTTTGTTAGGAATGTTCTGGAGGTGAAAAGGATGTCAGATAGACTTATGAGCCTGAAACTAGAAATTGAAGGTGTGATGCTCAATGTTGTTAATGGCTATGGCCCACGGGTAGGATGTGAGTTACAGGAGAAGGAGAAGTTCAGGAATTAGTTAGATGAATTGATGCAGAATATCCCCAGAAATGAGAGAATGGTAATTGGGGCAGACTTCAATGGACATGTTGGTGCAGCCAATAGAGGTTATGAAGAAGTGATGGGCAGGTGTGGTATCCAGGATAGGAATGTAGAGGGCCAAATGGTGGTAGACTTTGCAAAAAGGATGGAAATGTCTGTTGTGAATACTTTTTTCCAGAAAAGACAGG
>CAAKHD010006878.1:13752-24688 GCA_901007705.1 Fistularia tabacaria | reverse complement strand
ACACTCTCACCTACCACTACTTTGTAGTCACTGATCTCTTTCAGATTACCTGGTCTATACGAGATGTAGTCTATCTGCGTGCTCCTACCTTCGCTCTTATAGGTTACCCTATGTTCCTGTCTTTTCTGGAAAAAAGTATTCACAACAGCTATTTCCATCCTTTTTGCAAAATCTACCACCATCTGTCCCTCTACATTCCTATCCTGGATACCAAACCTGCCCATCACTTCTTCATCGCCTCTATTGCCTGCACAAACATGTCCATTGAAGTCTGCCCTAATGACCACTCTCTCATTTCTGGGAATATTCTGCATCAATTCATCTAACTCATTCCAGAACTTCTCCTCTAACTCACATCCCACCTCTGGGGCATAGCCACTAACAACATTGAGCATCACACCTTCAATTTCTAGTTTCAGGCTCACCTATCTGACGTTCTTTTCAACTCCAGAACATTCCTAACAAACTCCTCTTTCAAGATAACTCCTACTCCATTTCTCTTCCTGTCAGTACCATGATAGTAAACTTAAAACCTGCTCCCAGGCTTCTAGCCTTACTGCCTTGGCACCTGGTCTCCTGGGCACACAGCATATCCACCTTCCTTCTCTGCATCATGTCAACCAACTCTCTACTCTTTCCTGTCATCGTCCCAACATTCAAAGTCCCTACTCTCAGTTCCAGACTCTTACCTGTCCTCTTCTCTCTCTGCTTCCGATCACGCCGTCCTCCTCTCCTTCTTCGACCCACAGTAGCCCTATTTCCATTGGTACCCTGTAGGTTATCGGCACCAATGGTGGTCGTTGTTAACCCGGGCCTCGACCGATCCGGTATAACATTTTTAGTTTTGATTTGCATATTTGGTTTTGGCAAAAGTTTTACGCCGGATGCTCTTCTTGACGGAACCCTCTGCATTTATCCAGGCTTGGGACCGGCTCAAGGAGTCACTGGCCTGTGCCCCCCCGAGTCCGTCTCCAGGAGACACTGGCCTGTGCCGCCCTGAGGCTGCATTTTCTCATTGGAAAGACAAAGTCTAATATAAGATCTAACGTATTTTCTAATATGCCCTCAATTAAAGAGAGATATTTTAAAAATGATACATTCTACTCAAACAGAATTAACAAAATCAAATAAAGGAAAACATCAGAGAGCAGAACAAATTACCTTCTTTCCCAGGAGGCGTGTTGTCCGTTTGCTGAATTTTGACATCAGTTGGAGCGATGTCTGCCATCTCTCAAAGATAACATAGCTGGACAACAGAAAAACAAAATACAAGAGACAAAACAAAAACCCCTAAACAGCAGCCGGTCTTTCCAAGAATCTGAGCCTGATCAAGATAATCCACAGATCTTGTTATCATAAGTGTCAACATGTGACTGTCTGCATTAAGCTGCTCTTGAAAGGGTATGCTGCTGTTCAAAAAGAATGGATGAACTACTCCTTTTCCAGTAATATATTTGCCACTTGCCATTGTCTTTTCTATATCACCGTTTTAAATATTCATCTTCCTTACTTGTTTTCAAGCACAAAACAAGCAACATGCAATCAACAGTATGATTTACTTTAAACTAACTGCCGTATTTATCTTTGACAGTGCGTGGATGTTCACACAATCGTTGTTCATGAGCACCAAACGATGAAATCAGGGAGTTTATCTACTCACTCTTGAGGAGATCCAAACCAAACCAAATCAGTGAATTGACCCTAAAAACTACTTATCAAAATAACTAATACTTACAACATGTAATATTGTATTTATTGCTTTTTGTTGCTTCGGGCATCAATCATGGAACTCCTGAAAGGAGTGCAAATGTCAAACTATGCTGTGCTATACAATGTATGCACAGGATGGCACACGTGCGCGCACACTAATACACACAGCCTTCAGGCTTTACCATGCCGTAGAATGGTTTTCATGTCTATATCGTAATCAGCTGGTTATTGATGACAAACCAAAAGCCCCACCCCCCTTTCTAGGTATGTGTGGGTCCTGTATTGGCTGACAGACATCCCTCCTACTAGCTATGTGAAAGTCCGAACATGAAAAAGTGTACAACACACCGCGCCATGTAATAGGCTTTGTAATTAGCCCTTCTATTAGCAGTCTTGCTATGTTTGTCGTTCTGAATGCCAGAAGCTAAACAAGGCAGCACTTTTCAATCCTATTAGCCGTCTTATGTCTTTGACTCTTGACCTGGAGTGTAAGCACATCATTGATGAACTGAGTGGCATTGTCTCAGACGGGATTACAGGTGACTTGGTTTAGTTTTACTGATCCGAGGCTCTAGTTGGATTACCTTAACTGTGTGGCAGATGTTTACCCCAAAACAGAGATTTTCACTATCCTTTCAGTCAAAAATGCTGTGAAACAGGTCAAAGGGGAAAACAGTACTCAGGAAGTATTGTTTTGGAATTAAAAATTCACGTTAGATGGAATTTAATGAGGTCCTCTTATCAAAATGCTGTAAAAGTTTCCAGTAATGGAAGGGGTAGAAATGAATACAAAGAACAGCCGCACATTTATGAATCCTCCACAGCAGCTGACTTATTCATTTCTTATCTCATAATTTTCCTCATGTTTCCCCTCATCAGCGTGGTCAGCATAAACCGCCGAGCATTAAAAGCACACTCAGGCTGTGACATAAACAATGCCTAGCTTCCAGCAGGACTTAAGTTGCTGCTGTGTTTGTTGTATGCAACTGATATGAAACGGTGAATCGATAAATAAATGATATGTTTTTGCGTTTTGAATCTCATAAAATGATGCCAACTCAAGGCTCTTGGGGAATTAGCTATTGTTATGTCTTTTGACAATCATAAAGTAGGTGC
Organism: Fistularia tabacaria; assembly: GCA_901007705.1. Lineage (NCBI taxonomy): Eukaryota > Metazoa > Chordata > Actinopteri > Syngnathiformes > Fistulariidae > Fistularia > Fistularia tabacaria. Next base: position 21,862 of record CAAKHD010006878.1, on the reverse strand, counting down.
TCATGTTCAGTGCCATCAGAGGAACCTGTAGGTGGATTTTAAAAACCTGAAAGTGAATCTTTCGAGCCTTCTTTGTTTTAATGCTGAGATAATACATCACAGTTAAAGTCCATAAGGCGACTGTTGAGCAACTGTACCTCTGTGGCATTATCAATGGATGTTTGTGACCCCTTTTTTTGGTCATCTGATAAAATTTGCTAACAGAATTCCACTGGAATCTGTGCAGAAATATATATGTATAATAATAATATGAATGTAGTTTCAATGTAGTTACCGACTTAAAAAAATGGGATAAGTAGAAAGTCTAAATAATTTGCCATTCAATTAAACTTTGTAATATGGCAGCATGAACAGATGATAATCTGTTGAAGAGTAGTATAAATGGTGTTTTCAGAACATTATAGGCTCTTGTTTTATTGGTGTTTCTACAAAAATCAAATGAATATCCATGTCAGAGCTGATCTTACGTAAGTTATAACTATCACCATGTAACCAATCATCCCCTCTTCTGTTCCAAACCTGCGTTTATTTCAAAATGACGATATGCCAATTATCGTATATTCATGCCGGGTCACTGTGCAATCAAAGCACATGGTACTTTCATTAAACATTTTTTTTTGTCTTTGTCTTGTCATCAAACTTAAAAAGGAGTTTCCGGCAAAACTAACAAAATTCTCATATCCCCTCCTTTGACTTTGACTGTGTGAACGTGGAATAAATCTTCCCAAAAGAACAGAACATCTTGTTTTAGACACTAAAAATGTTTTGTTAATTTGTTATGTTCCCTTTTTTCTCCTTTTCTTTGTTTTTAAAAGCATGATTCATTCCATGAGCACTATCTGTATTCCTGCAGCGGTAGCCATCTGCTGTGGAAGTGTAAAGTTACAGTTAAATAAGGCAAATTTAGATTAATTTAAATAAAAGATTAAAAGTTGCAGATGTTGTAAATATGTGATGCAATGACACTTTCATAACAGCTTAATTTTAGTAATAGCTTAATTCTAAGCATTTTAATTTGAAATTAAAGCATTCAGTTTGTCATTGGTTTCTTTATCAAATCATAGTCAGGATTGTTCTGTATATGGACAACTGTCAAATGCCATATGTAGGGTCTTATAAAATAAACAGAAATAATTCAGTCATTATCATGTAATAATCTTAGTATCATAAGAAATACTTTGCCACATGAAAGCACAGCAAAAGTGTGCCTGACTGCAGGATGACTGCAGAGGGTGACTGACCTCGGTCACATTGGCAATCTTGTTCCTCAAACCCAATGCAGAGCAGTAGAGAGCCATGAATGTTACTTTAAAATTACTCAAATACATGTGTGACCTATAAATTAATACATAATGCTATGCCCGGGCGGCACCATCCTTTCGACCCCCCCCCTCAAAAGATCCGCCTAGACCCCATTCTTTCCCCTCTTCCTCGTCTCCCCTGGATGATAGGCAGGCTGGTGGGCTTCCCCTAGCTCTTCCTCTTTATCTCTGCCCCCCCATCTGTCTCTCTGCAATGCCAGCCTATCGTAAACATTTCAGTCACAGGGTGCCGGGCTGATTTATTTCGAACCACACTCTGCCTGCTCACAAAGATGTCTCTTCCATCCCTGTCTCGGCCTGTCATTCCATTACGCATGAACATGCACCCTCACCGTCCATCCTCACTCCATTTCTACCTTTGATCACTGAATTTCCACACTGCCTTATTTTAGCCCCAGTCCTCTATCTTATCATGGTGTTGTTCTTTTATTTCTTTCTGTCCCCTCTCCCACGAAGCTCTGTCCATCATACCCCCACTCAGGCCATCCAGGCTTGAGGGTGCTAATGATAGACGCCAGCGCCTGAAAGCATATTTCATATTCATGTTTCCCTTTTTGCCCTATCGGGCACCATTCCTCAGCTGTTACTTAAAAACATATTTCAATAAAGGCAAATAAGTGGCACACAAACCCTGTTACTCCGTTAACGTGGAAGGTCTTTCGGGTGAAATGTGGGAAAAACCCACTCAAGTATCAATGTGAAATCGAGCCAATCATACGTGCAATTTGTGAAATCGCCATATAATTAATTGACTCCAGAATCGAACCTTATGCCCTTTCGATGTGGTTCAAGAACAGTTAATTTATGGTTTACAAGGACGGATGCATTGAAATCAATTCAGATGGAAGCCAAGTGAAAAAGAAACATGATACCACCATCAAGGGTTCACGTAACACATCTGCACAAAACAGAGATTCAAGAGGAGAGATGCATCCAGGACACCCTTGACATGTCTTACTTGCACGAGAGTTGGAGGAAGAGACTGAAGCTACGCAGGGAAGAAAGAAGCTTGAAATCCGAAAAGCAGACATTCAACCAGTGCGACAAAAACCCATAAAAGGTGAAGAGGAGAACAAAAGCCGAAGAGCTCATATGCACTTGACTTTGGTGACAACCTGACAAGGACAAAAAAAAGGACCTAACTACGATTAGACATAGGTGGGTGGATGGAATTGGCAGGAATTGGAGCAGAGACTGGAGGTTGAAATCCGAGCAAGCACAACTGAAAGGTATTAAAAGAATCAAACAGGAAATACCTTTCCTAGCCCATTTATTATTGACTGAGTCAAAACCCAACGCTGAGATTAACTCCTAAGGCTGAACTGCTCCCGAGGAGCAGCTTTCCAAAAAACCCTACATGATCAAGTACGAGGAAGAAAATTCAATTAAGAGTATGGACGATTTACTCAGAATAAATATCTAATGCATTCATTCAGACTGATTATGATAATTGAATCTTGCATCATGTTTGACAGGATTTAATGACATAATTTGTCATCGTATCAAAATTAAATCACCTTTTTTATGCATCAGCAACATGACTTCACTAAATAAATGTTTTTTGCAAAGACAAGCTAATAAAACAAAAAAGTATCAAAATGCTTTTCCAGCTATGCTGATGTGAGTTTTTGAGTCAGTTTACGGTTCTTAAGGTGGGGGGTTCCATTTCATTTAATATCTTGTACACCACTTAACTTGCCCCCGAGCAGGCTGGGATTATTGCAAAGGTTACCATGGTTACACATCCCACTCCAAAGCCAAACCACATTTGCAATACCGAAAATAACACAAGAAATAATGACTTACCATGGGACCCAGAAGTGGCCAGTGACCCATCTTCACCAGCCCCTGAGAGTTACAGACCCTCTCATGCTTAATCTAAATGTAAGGATTTATCTATCCATTGATCTCATTAACATAGTCGTTGAACCTTTAAAGAAATGTTGTTTTTGCCACATTTTTACCAATTGTTAATCTGTGCTTAGTCACATTCTTCCGTGGGGGGGTTCTTCCCCATATGCTTTCAGGAAGTATTCCAGTTGACTCTGCTATGAGAAGATATTTATTGGCTTAAAATTGATATAAATCAAGGATAGGGGAAGTTGAATCTGAACTTTATTTATTTACATTATTTATGTTATTTATATTTTGACATTACATGAGAGTTTCTTATGAAACAAGATTGGTTAACATATCCCTTCATTTTGACTGAATGCCAGTCATTTGCCCTGCAGAAATCACGAGTACAACTTTTTCCTCAATGATGGACTTGGAACGGGGAAGTTTTATTGCATTTGCCCATTTCCTTGCTGTCATATAAGAAACACGACAGACTTAAGTAAGAAGCGATATGAATTCACTCAAGGCAAATTGCAATGAACTGACTGCAATTTATCAGTGCTTCACATACGATGTAAACACAGCAGATGGGCACAGATCCTAAGTTAGATACCATTGACGATATTACTACATGCCAATAATGCTAATGAGGGTGTTTGTGGCTGCTTCATGATAAAAACTTTTCAGAATGTCTATTCACAGCAAATTAAAAGATTTTGATGGACAATCCAAATGAATCATAACCCATTATTCAGTTATAACGAGGAATGTTGCCACTGGTTAATAATAGCGTTCCTGTTATTACGTCTCGGCTCACTCCCGTCCAAATGCCCTTTGCCTTGTCCCCTCACCTGTACTTGGCGCCTGTCTCTCGACATATTTCTTTGCTTTATCGCTGGAGGATGTCCGTGTCTAGATGTCTTGTTGAAGTCCATAACATGGTGAGACTGTGTAACAGAGACAGCCTCAGGGCATCCTTCCCTCTATGACCTTTTCTCCTCACTTGTGTCAGTGTGTAAAAGTATGATTATGTGATTTGTCATTCATGTGTGCCTTAGTTATAAATACATGAGGATTGAGTTATGTGCGTAATTTATTTTTGGAGAGCACCTCTTCATTTAGGGAAGCCAGTCATTTAAGTGAGCACTGAATTCGAAAGCTGCTTCAATCTCAAGCATTTAAAATGATGCACCACACTGGGGGGTGAATGCAAAATCTCCTATTGCACACCCGAGATATGCATGAAGCGGATAGACCCTGTCTGTTTGTCTTCTCGGGTGCATTCTTGATGTAATTGAAATTTGGAATAGCATGATTCCCAGACTGTTGTACCGAACCATCGGCTGTGCAGCGGCGTGTGTCAGCCTTGCATTTTCTTCCTTGACTGCAATTTACCTCGTCCAAATAGAAAATGCAGCTATCAGTTTGCTGCAAGAACAGGTCCCGTATCGTGATGTTTTTCCACTTAGTCACCTCTCACTTTGAATTTAGCTCTTGCCTCCCACCTCCTTGCTGTTTGACCGAGCACTCATGGGTTCATGTTACCACCTGGCAAGCCTTGTGAACTTTTGCCTGTGTCATAGAATATATTTGTGATTACTCCAGGTTAATCTTTCATCCTGCTTCAGAAAAGGTCCCGGTTTTCCTCCAAGTCGAATGGGTCACATTGTCTTGAATCTACTGAGTCGATGATGATTTTATAACTCTCAGTTTGGCTCTTGCGGAAATAGTCCAGGTATATCCATCTGGTTGAGGATCAAGGGGTCAGACCCCTGGACATATTGGTGGATTATGTAATTTTCCTGTTGAAAGTGGGATTAATTTCAGTATATCCACTTTAGTTCTTTTTTCATATTGTCCCTCAGAGGAGCGCCACACAAAATGAAGTATAGAGTGCCTCAGGTTTGATGGTGGCATGATTCCATGGTGGATTTCAATCATGGGCTCGTAGTGACCTGTCTCGAAGACTCAAATTTTATATTATCGCAAAGAGGATTGAGGGTTGAATCCATCTGGGACAAAGGCACGTGGCCATTGGTTACAACTTGATAGGCACATCAGAGCTGTGCTGTAAATCCTACCCTGATTTACTGTCTGTGTTCCTCTAAATGGGACCATCATCCCTAAAAGAACATCATTCTGTACTGAAGAGCACTTGACTACTGACAGAGAGCATATACTCTTGTGCTATTCATTGAGGTAATAAATCAAATGAGAAGTTGGGCCTCCCTCTTCTCAATCAGTACAATCCACGATGTTGTTTTTTGCACGCAATCAAATCAAATCTTCGCCGGCAATTGGTTTCCCCCAGCAGAACTGGAATCCGTTCACTCACTCACAATTCCACTTAACTATGTGGTTCTGCAACATTTTGATTGTCCACTTGACTAGTTGCACCCTCTGTGTCCATGCTTGGTCATAGATATATGGAGTTTTGGCACCATATCTTTGGCTTCTAGGTTGCCTCATACAATAATTTACCTTGATTTCTGACATATAACATGTTGCAACAATGACATGGCCTGATTTCATTTGGGTCAAAGCTCGTCATGCAGGGGGTGGTAAGGATTGTCCAGGATAGCTCCCAGTTTGTTCTTCACCCTCCCGACTGCCACCGATTCCAGATGGTCCAGGTTCAGTCCCAGTACCTTTCCTTACAAGCTTGTTAAGCCTGTTGACCTCACCAGTCCTGGCACCACCCCACCAGCACATTATCGTGATGAAGAATGCGCTGGCTGCCATAGACTGGTAGAAGGTCTTGAGGAGCCCGCTACCAACACCAATGACCTCTGTCTCCTCAGGAAGAACATCCTGCTCAGACCCTTCCTGTAGAGGGCATCTGTATTGTGTGTCCAGTCAAGGTTATTGTTAATGTGGACCCCACGGTTCTTGTAGGAGTCCACAATCTCCACCTCCTCACCCTGGATGGTGATTGGCATACTTCTCCTCCAATTCTTCCTGAAGACCACTACCACCTCCTTGGTCTTGGAGATGTTGAGTAGGAGGAATATGATATGTGTCTTGTGTCTCAGATGTACGTATGTATATTAACATTCATTTCCTCTGCACATGCATCAAACAGTCACTTGTTTGAAAATGAACGATATACTGTCCGCAATGGTCTTGTGTGATATTGAGCTGCGCCCCCCTTGCAGAGAAGAGTGGTTGCTATCGTTCTGGAGTGAACACTAAATGAAACATTTGTTGTCTGAGGAGGCCAAAGCACCACATCTGTGCATGTGGAACCTTTGCAAACCTAGTGATTATTGCCATGGTTACGGTTATCCAGGATGGTCTATGAATGTGGGCTTCCTGCAGACATTGTTGTGTGCTCTCATTACAGCCCTGTATGTGTCCTATATCCAGCTGTGAGTGATTGGGTGTGTGTGTGTGTGTGTGTGTGTGTGTGTGTGTGTGTGTGTGTGTGTGTGTGTGTGTGTGTGTCTGTTAGTGTGGAAGGAGGGCGACACTACAATGTTGCGATGGCTGGAAGATGCATTCACAGGAATAAATATACGCCGAAAATGTAGAGTGGAGGGAAATGAAGAAAGGGAAGTAGAAAGTGGGTGAAATGAGAAAGGAAAGCAGATTTGGTGGCGAGACAGTTAAAACAGCAGACAGAGGGAAGTTTGGGTCTGAGAGTGAGAGAAGGCAAAGTCAAACTCCACTAATGTGTAAACATTTATACATTTTTCCTTGTCTTCAAAATTAAAAAATCCTACCACACATTTCCTCGGGTTAATAACATTACTAAAAGCTGCATATTTCATGAGTCAAGTCGAGCTCCCTGGGGACAATTAAATCCTAAACATGGCCAAGTGATTGCCTTTGAAAATTAGTTTGCTCTAATTAATCTTTCCTCTTTAGTGTCATGAAAACTAGCAGTCACAAATGATTGCTCTGCATGCTTAGGATGTATATTTTGTGTTCTCTTTCCTGCTGCAAATAGAATCTTTTAATTATGTTCCCCCAACTATTCATTTCACTGTTTCAGATTTGGATGATCACCCCCTGCGGATATCTAAATATTTAGAAATGCTTGTATTTTATGGGTGGGTAAAGCAACTGGTCTTAGTCACCTAAAATTGAAATGTAGTTTCCTTATGTTAAATATGTAATAATCATAAAATATATTTAAAAAAAACTTGATGTATGATCTGATAATGTTCACTGTACTGGAAGTAGTTATAATGAACTCAACACTACATTTGAAGATGAAAAAATTAATGTCTACAGCAAATTGCCATTTTACCTGCAAGAGACAGACAGCTTCTGATCACCAGTCCATCCATCCATCCATAGAATGGAATAGAATAGAATAGAATATTCCTTTAATCATCTCATCATGGGGAAATTTCAATCCATCCATCCATCCAGTCAACAGCAAAATGACTAGTCCACCAAAGTGGTGCCGGTTGATCGACGGCTGGAGAATGTCTCTGTTTCAGGAAAAGAAGGTTCCTCAGTATCTGATCCCACAGGCTGAGTAACCTTGTCCAACAAAGATCATGCAATATTGATACTACTACCTTATTCATTAAACATTGAGTCAAAGTTCTAATGTTGGCAATTGTCTGATCCTTTTTCTTATTTGACATTATTGAATCAGTCACATTTCATCATATTGGCCTTTTTTAACCCCTTTTAATCCTCGTAATTTACCCAGGGAGACAAATAAAGTTTTTGAATTTGAATTTATTTCAGAAAGGAGAATAAATGCATGCCACAGACTTTCAGACATGCTTGTAGAGAGAGCATTTTAAGAAACAATTACATTTGAGACATGTAGATGCTCAAATAGACCTTGGAGGGTCTCCATGGTGACAGTGATGGGACCACTTTGTGGTAGACTGACAGAAAAAAAGCATTTTGTGAGCATGTGATGCCTGTCACACATCAGTCTACTTACGTGGAATGTTGACAATGGGAAGTGGGAGGGCAGGGTCAAC
>CAAKHD010006878.1:0-11232 GCA_901007705.1 Fistularia tabacaria | reverse complement strand
CCTCCGTCTCCAGGTCTCCTTGTCTATTTTGTTTTCTTCATCTCCGTCACATCCGTGTCTACACGTCTCCCCCCCCTCCCTCTCCCTCTCTCTCTCTCTCTCTCTCCCTCTCTCTCTCTCTCTCTCTCTCTCGCTCTCTCTCCCTCTCTCCCACACTCTCTCACACACACACACACACACACACACACACACATACACACACACACACACACACACACACACACACACACACATAAAAGCACACATGCAGGCAACCCCTCAATTTCACGTTAATCTGCAGGCAAAGTTCCTCTGTACATTTGTAATACCATCACTGTTAATCAAAGAAAAGCAACCATAGATCTTGACCTTTGTTTTTTGTTTTTTTTGGTGTAAGTGCCACCTGTGATCCTGGAGTGGATCTCCAACATGAATCAGTGAACTGGGGATGATTTCATGCGATTATCCATAACTTTGGATTGCTAAAAACCCTAAATAAAACTTGATAAACTGTAAAAGAATGATCATACAGTATGGCATGATGGCACAAAGACTAACGCTACTGCCTCACAGAAGGCGTTTCTACTGTTTATCTTGAGTGCAGGATCAACAATACAGATAATGAATGAATAAATAATCATATAGGTTTTCCTTGGCATTGGTATTCAACACCACTGTAATTCACTTTATGTTGCATTTTTAGTTTATAAGCAATATTATACTGATTTTACTGTTACATTGTATTGTGTTGTGACGATACTTGTCCAGGCTGCTCAATACCATCCAGATATTATTGCAGTCAGACGTTTTATGAGGGGATATTTCTTTCCACATAAATGCTTTTTTTTTACACTAAACTAGATTATCTGTATTGACCAAGTCATAAAAACTACACATGCATGTTTGGTAAAATATAATTTGCCTTATAACTTTTAAACCAGGATGGTCTGAGGTCATTTAGGGCCAGTCTGCCCAAAACTCTGCCTTTAACTTTGCCTTTCTCACAAACTCATTTTTACTTTGCTTTCTCCTCAGGCCTTAATCCTAGTTTGTTTTTTTTTCATGCAGCTGCTCCCTGCCTCTCAGTCTTTTCCTCCTTTTATTATGTCTGTCCCAATGAGCACCCCCCCATGTCCATCACTACCCTCACCACTTATTCTCACACTCACGCTATTTTCTTTTCTTTTTTTTTTTACATTTGTTTGCATTTATGCAGTCTCCTTTCACACTTTGCTTTCACAAATTATCTTGACTGTACATAACTGTTATTACACTGTAATTTAATCACTGTATGATTCATCCTGAGTAGAAGGAGGTGCGATGTTTTGATGATTATAAAATGTAGCAACATAACAAGTTACAGTATAACTAAACTGAAAAAGCCTCCTGGGGGAGTCCAGGCGCCACAATAAATTGACTTTGACTTGGATGATTGACACCCTTCACAGATACATCATTAGGTACATAAAATCACATTCAATGCATGTATAGGTTTGTGTGTGTTACATTCTGCACGGAATAAGGCATGTGCATATTTGTCAGTTGTCGAAGCTGTTTGCTCAGTCTCCAAAATAGACGTCCCGACTAAATCATGGTCATATTGCGTTTGCAGAAGTTGCGCAGTGTGTTTGACAAGTTTTCACGGTGAAGCTGTTACTTCTGATGGTTCCTAATCTGCCAGGTGTTGCAAGAGCCTAGTGCGTGGTATTAGCCGGACTGATATACATCATTTATTTTTCTGTCTTATTTATTCACTCTTTATTTCAACCCCCCCAGCCCCCTAAGCAACAATTTATTTATTTTTTTTACACTAGATGACCTAAGCCTTACTTTGGGCTTATTGCTTACATTCAAACATGGATGTTTTATTCTTGCACGACATGAAAAAAACAAAAAGGACAGACAACATCAATTTCTGCATATTAGATCCTGTCTCATGTAACAGCATCGAGGCAGCCCGTTCATCATTTGACCTTGTGTTTCTTTTTCACTGGTATCACGTGATCGTAAAACCTGGGGCTCTTTTTTGCCCCGGCAAACTGCAAGCTGCACACCTGGCACCGGGATTATTACAGCTTTGGCCGCTGTGTTCAGTGTTCCAGTGAAGCTATAATCTGTCTTATGTTTGCGCACAACTAGAGCTTAATGGCATATGAGCCGCTAATAAGCATTTGTGACTGTCCTTGCAAGAAATAGGATGGTCACTTATTCCAGTTCCACAATATTCTACATTTTATTTCTTGCTCAGGGGCAGTATACATGTTAGAGGCAAAGCTAAGTAATGATTGTTCGATATGATGAGAAACCAATTTGATGTTTTGCAACAACATCTTTCACAATTCAGTTGCTTCAAGGCAAAAGAGGACAGTGACACAGCACTACTACCCTATTATGAATGAGCTTAATATTTCATTTTAATTGCCTGAAACCTTTCTGAAAAAAATACATGGTAAATGGTCATTTTCAACACCTTGCGGTTTCAAAGCCCTTTACACTGGATAGCATTCATACAGATGGGGGCAGAGATGCCGTACAAGGCGCTAACCGGAGCTTTGTGGGCAACTTGGTGGTTCAGTGTCTTTCCCAAGTAAAAGGGAAAGGTTGGAAATCGAACTGCCAACCTTATCATTTAAGGGACGCCTACTCCACCACCTGAGTACAGTTTTACAACCATTTACAATACCTAAAAACCATCCATCCATCCATCCATCCATCCATCATCTGCCACTTATCCTGCACTCAGCGTCGCAGGGAATGCTGGAGCCTATCCCAGCTGTCATCAGGCGAGAGGCAGGGTGGCAGGGTACACCCTGGACTGGTCGCCACATATACAACAGATAACCGTTCACGCAGAAAGGTCCTCTTGTTGGAATCGAGCCAGGGTCCTTCGTGCTGTGAGGCCGAAGAGCTAACCACTGTGCCGCCCATTATATTATATTATATTATATTATGTTATGTTATGTTATGTTATGTTATGTTATGTTATGTTATGTTATGTTATGTGACGTGACGTGACGTGACGTGACGTGACGTGACGTGACGTGACGTGACGTGACGTGACGTGACGTGACGTGACGTGACGTGACGTGACGTGACGTGACATGACATGACGTGACGTGACGTGACGTGACTTGACATGATATGATATGATATGATATGATATGATATGATATGATATGATATGATATGATATTATGCCACAGCCCTCCACTTATGAATGAAAGAATTATATTGAACGTATCCGGCCAAAATCTAACTTTGCGTAATCCCAAATTACACAGAACAAAGAACTGTGTTTATCCAGTCATGATTAATTTTTCACTACAGTACTTTTCTTCGCTGATCCTGTTGATTGGGTCACACGAACTGTTTTTTCACGAAGCATCACCTAAATAATTGAGGACAAAATGTCACGGAGTAGGCCGATTTAATTATATGTAAAAAGCAGTCATAAAAAATTCACACACATACTTGATAGAATAATTACACTTAGATGGTAAACACAGGGCTCTCAATTCCAGCTGGGGTAAAGGATTTAAACCAAACTATTTCTGGGAGAATTGATGTTTGATCAGCATAACTCTAGCCTATCCAGTTTGGGTTAGTAACTTTAAAATTGTGTTTCAGCTCTAATTTATTTGGCTGCGAAATAACAAATATCATGTATATTTCATTGGGTTTCCCTTTTTCTACCATATATTTACTTTGGAATATGGAGGCTGGGATCTGATAGAGCTCCAGGGAAGATGTAGCCAGAGTGGGTGTATTTTTAAATAAAAGATACACACAGCTGTGCACAGATGCATCATTGGCAAATCCAGGTAAATATGATGTTAGAAATGAGCCCCCCCCAAAAAAGACAAAGTTGCTTGATGGAGGGACCTTAACCGTCACCGCAAGATCTGGTTACTTTTGCACCCTTTAGCCAAGTTCAATGCCCGTGTTTGTTTGTAAAAATCCTCAAAGTCTCTCAAATGTGCACACAGGAAATGGGTGGGACGCTGAGTTGCACAGCCATGACATGCATAGCCAGACATGCATAACCCCCCCCCACACACACAATCACACACTTGATTTCTCCTTGCTTCTTTTTTTTCTATGATTACACAATTAGATACTTACGATCACATTTTGCAGCTGAAAAAACGAATTGCAGACGGAAGTGTGACGACGAAGTACTGACATAGAGGGATATTTATATGTATATATATGTAGAAAGAGAGAGACAGAGAGAGACAGAGAAACAGAGATGTCGTGTCTCCATAGCTATGTAGGGGGTGGTTGTGTAATTGCTGTCTCAGCTTGCGCTGGTCTGGTGTGACAGAACCACTGTTTTACTGGCTACTCTGGAAGCCTTCTGCAGACCTTTCTGCTGCCCTCAAGGGACCATTTGTGCACGGTGAAGCCGGTCAGTCCTGTAATTCCATTTTGTTCCTCAAGAGAGCCGCAGAGGGTCTGCGTCCATACTCGCAGACCCCCGGGTTACGCTATGTAACTAATTACCTCTCTCTGAAGCCTGCAAAAGTCATTGAAGTAGCCACAGGAAAGAACCTGTATTAGTGATCCTACTCTCCTCAAGAGCAATACCCAAAGCTCAAGAGCAAGGACTGTGCTGGAACATAAGGCTTCTACTAAACAGAGACTTTGGCCTACAGCTAATGCTAAGAAACTTCCTGACTCAAAAGAGGTGGATTATGACCTGTATATCATAGCTGCACAGCGTGATTCCAATGTCTCCACTGGTGATGTCATTGGTAACCAGTCTGTGCAGTCGCCACCACAGAGAGGAGCAGCAGTATAGACATCCCCGCCAGACCAACCCAGAGCAATTGATTTCCCCTCAATTTTCTTCTGCGGATTTTCTAACCAGCAGAAAGAAAGAAAGAAAGAAAGAAAGAAAGACCTTTATTTTTGTCACATTCAGTTATTCGGCGTCGGTGTGGCACAGGAGGTATAGCGATCGTCCTTGGAACCGAACATTGCTGGGATGTCGAAGTGTTGTTTAGCAAGACACTGAACCCCTAACTGCTCCCCAGGCGCTGCTAGACGGCAGCCAACTGCTCATGGTTCATCCATGATGGGTTAAATGCAGAGAGGGATTTTCCCCTTTTAATAAAGCATAAAAAATTGCTAAAAATTAAATTAGTAGTGAAATTTGACCACTGTGTTTTACCCATCATGGATGAACCATGAGTAGTGGGTAGCCAGCTAGCAGCGTCCGGGGTTCAGTGTCTTGCTTGAAAAAACTTCGGCAGGCTAGGAGGATTTTGGGAATTGAAACAGGAACATTCGCTTCATATTTAATCACACCTTTCTTAGCTGCTGCGGTGAATAGCAGTTTTTCACTCAGAGCAGCAGCAATCCTTGATGCATGATGCTTCATGGGAGGCGCAGTGGTTAGCGCTTCCTCCTTGGAACTGAATGAAGTTCCTGGTTCATTTCTGACAGGGGGTCCTCTCTGAGTGGAGTTTGTATGTTTTCCCCTTTTCTCTGGGGTTTCCTTCGGGCTCTTTGGTTTCTTCCTGCAGTCAAAAACATCAAGTAGGTTCATTGGAGACCCTAATTTGCCCAGGGATTTGAATGAGAAGGTCAATGGTCTCTAAATGTGTCCCTGTGATCAGCCTTGACTGGTCCAGGTTGAACCTACCCTGACAGCTGGGAGAGCTGGCCAGCAACCTCAGGATCCTGACTGCAGGATAAGCAGATATATAGATATAGATTATGAATGAATGAATGAGTGACCAATTAATGAAAAGCAACTAATGTAAACCAAAGCTGTACTAAGTCTCATTTGCTTCCGTGGATATCAAGGAGTTGATAGGAAATACCAGCTACAACACCGAGGCTGTTTTTTTTGTTGCCTCAGATCCAGTGGTAACAATTACAGGACCCAAGGCCTAGAACTTAAAAGTTAGGTTGATCGGGTTCAGTTAAACCAAACTACTTATGTTATGTTATGTTTAGGCAAACTCAGTTGTTTGTTGAGTTGAGACAAGAAAGGGGACACAACTCTGAGGTCACATTTAAGGAGAACTGCATTTGTTGTAACAAACCGTTAACAACAAACACGCAATCTCCTGAGAACATTTCATGTCACAGCCACACACAATGAGAGTGTATGTTTATCCCTATTAACACATGGCAATCCTTGATTGACTCCTGGCACAAACTCACCTACTAACCTTGTAAACTCGCTGTCTGAATCACAGATCTCAAAGGTATGAGACATGGCCAGTGCATCCTCAGAGAGGGTTCTTACATAAACACCAACAGCGTTGATAGAGGTTCATCCATTCATCAGCCACTGTATGGCACACAACTGTTCAAATCAGGATAAACCACCTCAGAGGTTATATCTCAATTTAATTGCCCTGTAGTCAATCATGCAGAATAACCACCTTCCCTTCTCCAGCTCCTCATTCTTTTCTTCATCCTGTGTTCTTTTTCCTCCCCCTCTCTCTACTTCCACTACACTGAAAGATTCATCAAGCCATTTACTGAACATCTCCTTTTCCGAAGCATACATGGCTGCCATCCAACTGTCTCCTCTCTCCCCCTCCTTCATCCTCTCCTCATCTCTGTTTTCACGTCTCCTTCCCACAGTGAGGCAAGAATAGCACTCTCCAATGACTGTCATGACTGTTTTCTTTTCTTTTTTCTTTTTATATTGGCTTTCTCTGTTTGTGCGACATCTTCCTGGCCTCTTCTGTTTCCCTCCCTTCTTGCCCCCCCCCCAGTAATTTATTTATTTTCCCTATAAGTTTTCTTTACTAGCGTTCTCTTCTTGCCGGCTGTTTCCTCCCCTTCCAGCCTCCTACCCCACAGGCATCTTTCTTAATCTGTCACTTTGTCCGCTGCCCCCCTCCCTCTCCTCTTTACACGTCTGTCATTTCTCCCACTCCCACTCTCTCTCTCCTCTTGATCCCAGCTCCCACTTAATCTTTCCTCTCTCCTTTGGCACGCTCTTCCCCGAGAGTGTGTTTATCTGCCTGTGTTTGTGCACACATGTGTGTTGTAGTTGTCGATATCAGCCGAGTCAGAGGCCCACCAGAGAAGTCAGGAAGCTTTAAGCTGTTACATAACAAATGTCCTCTTGACTTGGAAGTGTGTTATTACTTTGGATAAGGGGCCCTCATGGCCATTGCCTAAAGACCCCCTCTGGGCTTCCCTTGATAGCGCTAATGCTTGGGCGGAGGGGCGGGGGGAGAAAACAATGAGCAGAAGGACATGGAAGGAGGGCAGAGACAAAAAAGGACAGGCTTGATTGCCGGGGTGAGGGAGATTGAAGTCGGTTGAGGAGGAGGGAGAGCCACTGGTGGGATTCGGGGAGGGTCTGAAGCAACACAGACAGACAGCAGGCTAGATTGAGAGGAATTGTTTAGACATGAGGTGGAGGTTGCTGTCCTCGCTGGCTGGACGGCTTCGGCACATCCTCTGGTGTCACCATCACTTTCATTTACGTTTTGTGCTTGAAGCGATTGCGTGCACAATCTGCAAGATTAAACACGCAAGTTTTCATGCTCCGACTAATTTTAGGTGTTAGAGCGTTTCCTATGTCATCTTAACCGGACCATTGTATGTAGATATGCACCTGTGTGTCTGTGTGTTTGTGGACAGAGAATTAGTCAAGGTGAAAATAATAGAAAGCCTTGTTGAAATCCATCACAGTTTCTCTTCATGATATGAGAACAGGCGGGCAGAGAGCCAGGCAGTTGTTCGAGCTTGTTAATGGTGTGTGTGTGTGTGTGCACGCATCAGCTTGTAGAGCAGAGGGCTTTGATTAAAAGGTTCACATCAACACTTCTGTCAGTCACAATCATCTACACAGCGGGAGGCCAAAGTTTCATTAGCCCTCATGGTTTTCGTGTATAAATAGCCTGACACACAGGATATCCTGCGTGGCACCACTGCACACTTTTAACTTTTTGCGTTAAACTTAGATTTGGCCTGGGTGACTCCCATTGTGATTAAACTGCAGAGAATTGACTCTGACATGAATTCGTCCTGCCTTTACCACCACGATTCACTCAATTTTACGGGTTTGGGGGTTAATAGAAGTCACAGTTGAGTTTTCAAGTCAAGGGATAGGATATCTCTGCACAATCACTCAAGCTGAAAACTAAATTAAATGAAAAAAGCATAATAAAAGCAGTGTTATAACATGCATATGAAACATCAAAATGCACATGTACCAACCTTGACTAACTTGCAGTCTCATTCCTCCTTTTTTATCTTCAGGTATACTTGAATATTTCACTTCTTTTTCTCAACTGAATCATGTTGTTATATAAATGATTTCAATGTATTCTATAGTTTACCTGGTTTGTTCAGCAATAAGCTTTTTTTATGTTCCTTTGCAATTATCCTTTGTATTTTTCCTGGACATGACTTAGTCTCTGTGTTGGCACCAGCAGAGCTGTACATTTACATACATCTTCATTATTCCTACTGTCTGTCATGGTTGTGCAGATATCTGACCCAAATGCAAGAACACTCTGAGGAGGTAAGGCGTTTTCAGGGATTCATTGACAAGGGCGAATGGATGACTGTACTGCTAGCTTCTGGGATCGTGAAAGTCTCAGGAACTTGCAGGGAGAGGGGAGACGTAGATCTTTGGGCTTGGGAATGATAGTGATCGTGGGAGTCTCTGGAACTTGTGTTCACAGGTGAGATCGTAGTCTCTCATCTGGGGAATGATAACAAGATAATGGATCTTACCGTGAGGGATGAAGATCCGTCAGGAAAGGACGTAGATCTCTGGGCTTGGGAAAGCTAGGGATCGCAGGAGTCTCAGGAATTTGCGGGGAAGTAGGTGAGACATAGATCTCTGGACTCGGGAATGATAGGGATCGTGGGAGTCTCGGGAACTTGCGGGGAAAGGTGAGACGTAGATCTCTGGTCTCAGGAAGGATAAGAAGATAATGGATCTTACTATGAGGGATGAAGATCTGCCAGGAAGGGACGTAGATCTCTGGGCTTGGAAAAGATAGGGATCATGGGCGTCTCAGGATCTTGTGGGGAAGCGGATGAGACATAGATCCCTGGACTCAGGAACGATAGGGATTTCGTGAGTCTCGGGAACTTGCGGGGAGAGGTGAGACGTAGATTTCTGGTCTCAGGAACGATATGAGATAATGGATCTTACTATGAGGGATGAAGATCTGCCAAGAAGGGATAAATGGAGAGAACAAGTCCGTCTGTGCGTAGCGTCTGTGGGATAAACAGTCTGGCACCGAAGGGCTAGCAACTGGCTCCTCTTATCCTCCGTCTGGCGAGGTTCGCCAGCAGGTGTACACTGCACACCAGCTGGAATCCACCCTCCTTGATGAGAGCCTCTGGTGGAGAACTGCAAAAATTGATAACCCCGGATCCCAACACTATCAGTCCAGCTACTAAGGTTCTTAGGTGTGTGTTCGTGTTTGAGCCTGAATAGAGGGGGATGTGCAATATTTAGTTGTATGGCATTGTTGCAGTTACTCATGGAGAACATTTCTGCAGTTGCTCTCTGTGTGGAGCATCTTGTTTTCTTGTCTTTGCCCATCCTTGTATAGTTTGATTTCCATCAAGGGATCTGCTCTTCATGTAGATAGGAGTTTCTAAAAATTTGTCTGTTTTTCCATCTGGTCTTACTTTGAAGTCCTTGTGTTGGTGCTTACAGGGAATAAAGCTGCAATTCTATGTCTGTGTTCAAATGTGCGAGCAGTCATTTATAGAAATTACAGTTCCAGGACTATACTTTTGCCTACAAACTTGGAGTTAAGGAGTTTATTGTTGATCACCGCCATGAAACATTGACAACATTGGTGACTGTAGTAATTGAACAAAGTGATTTAGAAATGTTTATTGAAATGTATCATAATTTCCCCACTGATATAGCTGTTCCATTTAATACATTTGCAATTTGAACAACACAACACAGCTGTAATCGTATGATACTCCTTATGCCTTACCTAGTTCTGTCAGCATAACCACTGCGGATCCCTGTTCTTGAAAAGTTAATTGATCGTACTTATTCTGTGTTCAGTGTGAACTCAATAAACTCAAGCAGTAACTGTGATCGGCATGGAGCTGCCTTGATGCTGGGAGAATCTCAACTGTGTGTTCCTTTCCTCCCCAAAATTCTATTCCAATGAGAAGATAAAGCCTTATATTTGAAAATAAATAAATAGATAGACAAATAAATAAGTAAATATCAAATGATAACAAAGAAGTATTCATTTTTATATTTAAACATGTAAAAAATATGTATACTTGGTATATATGTATAATTTTAAATGACGAACTATATGTGTGCATATAAATGTATTTCATTTTTTGGATTTCACTGGAGTTGAAAAGAATGTCAGATAGACTTATGAGACTGAAATTAGAAATTAAAGGTGTGATGGTCAATGTTGTTAGTGGCTATGCCCCACAGGTAGGATGTGAGTTAGAGGAGAGGGAGAAGTTCTGGAATGAGTTAGATGAATGGATGCAGATTATCCCCAGAAATGAGAGAGTGGTAATTGGGGCAGACTTATATGGACATGTTGGTGCAGGCAATAGAGGCGATGAAGAAGTGATGGGCAGGTTTGGTATCCAGGATAGAAACATAGAGGGACAAATGGTGGTAGACTTTGCAAAAAGGATGGAAATGGCTGTAGTAAATACTTTTTTCCAGAAAAGACGAGAACATAGGGCAACTTATAAGAGGGGAGGTAGGAGCGCGCAGGTAGACTACATCTTGTATAGACCAGGTAATCTGAAAGAGATCAGTGGCTGCAAAGTAGTGGTAGGTGAGAGTGTAGCCAGACAGCATAGGATGGTGGTTTGTAGGATGACTCTGATGACAAAGAAGATGAAGAGGACAAAGGCAGAGCAGAAGACAAAGTGATGGAAGCTGAAAGGGGACGAGTGTTGTATGGTTTTCAGGGAGGAGATGAGAAAGGCTCTGGGTGGTCAGGGAGAGCTTCCAGATGACTGGACAACTACAGCTAATGTGATCAGGGAAACAGGTAGCAGAGTACTTGGTGTGTCGTCTGCAAAGAAAGTAGAAAAGGAGACCTGGTGGTGGAATGAGAAAGTGCAAGAATTTATCCAGAGAAAACGGTTAGCAAAGACGAAGTGGGACACTGAGGGGACTGAAGAGAACAGACAGGAGAACAAGAAGATGCAGCGTGAGGTAAAGACAGAGGTAGCAAAGGCAAAACATAGGGCATACGATGACTTGTATGCTCAGTTGGACAGTAAGGAGGGAGAGACTGATTTATACAG